>CALNHX010001587.1:44908-216604 GCA_940337035.1 Agriotes lineatus | reverse complement strand
GGTGGGGGAGTCGCCTTTTACGTAAGATCAACTTTGGTATTCTCTGTTATTGACACTGTCCGACATATTGAGCAATTATGGCTAAGCGTATCTTTTGGGGGTCGTAGGTATGCATTTGGAGTTGTATATAACCCGCACCAAAGATTTTATGTTGATTTTATGAATACCCTAGAATCAAGTCTGTCTGTCATATTACCAGCTGTGGTGGATCTATTTTGCTTTGGAGACTAACATAGACATGTTTGATACTGAGAGTCGAGCTACTGTCTATGTTACTGATTTTTTGGAAACTTTTGATCTTCATCAGTTAATTAACGAATCTACTCGCGTAACAAGTACATCAAGTACTGTACTAGATTAGATATTAACTACAAATAAAGATATTATTACTTCAGCCTCTGTAATTTCATTACATGGTAATTTTGATCATTCTTTAACATGCTATGCACTATCAATCTACCTCGTGACAAAATTTTGCCGAATCTTCGAACGAGTAGACATTTTAATTATCAACAATTTTATTCAGCTCTACGTTCTATACCTTGGAAAAATATTTATGATATTAATAGCATTGATGCCAAACTTAATTTTTTTAACAACATTGCGATTTTTCTAGATGTATTTGCACCAAATAAAACTTTTCGAATTACTAAGCCGTTTGCTCCATGGTTAATGGACACTATAAAGGATATAATTCGTGTACGAGAACGAGCTCTAAGTCGTTTTAAGAAAACCAAAAATGCAAGTTATTATGATTATTATAAACAACTATGTAATCGCGTTGTATGTGCTATTAGAAAAGAAAAAAAAGTTTACTATAATACGTTATTTACAGAAAATTCGAAGTTCTTTTGGCAAAACTTAAAGAATCTAAACATATAAAAAAAATCAAAAAGGGCTATTTTACCCTCCGCCTTGTCCGACGATAATAAAATCTATAATATAATTTTCCTTAATGTGTGTCTGTGGCACTGTGGCACAAAATAAAATCTCACGTTCCGGCTTCACAGATGTTTATATTTGTTTAGGTTTTGTTTTTCTTATCTTAGCGCTCGGATCCGAGCTTGACCTTTCGCGTATCCTATTTCACGTGCTCGTAGCGCGCAGTTTGGTTGTTAACGATTATTTTATTGATTCGTTCTCTACATCAAACACAAACCTAAATAGTGATGACGTTACTTCGTTTTATTGTAGTAATATTAAAAGTTCTGTTAGCACGTTTTTCGAATTTAAACCAGTAGACGAAGTTCAAGTTTCAAAAATTATATCCACAATTAAAACCAATGCCGTTGGTTGTGACGGAATTGGAATAAATGTCATTAACTTTTGCATTCCATTTCTTTTGCCAATTATAACCCACCTTATTAATTTTTGTTTAATTAATTCGACATTCCCTAAAGCTTGGAAGCAGGCTATAGTAACACCTATTCCAAAAATAAATGCTCCTAAAGATTTTAAGGACCTCAGACCTATTAACATCTTGCCCACGTTATCAAAAATTATAAAAAAAAGTCATGGAGCAACAGCTTCGCGAACATGTACAGTAAAATAATGTGCTGCCTGTTACAGTCAGGTTTCAGGAAAGGGCATGGCTGTGCTACTGCTTTGTTAAACATCGTCGATGACTTAATTACGGCTACAGATTCGGGTAAAGTAACAACTCTCGTTTTATTAGATTATTCCAAAGCATTCGACACAATTTCCCATTAAATTTTTTATAAATCTGCATTTCATAGGATTGCTATCAGAAGCCACTACTCTGCTATCTAATTACATAACTGAACGCTATCAAGGAGTGCAAGTTAATAATGAAATTTCGTGTTGTTTTAATGTAACCTCGGGTGTTCCTCAGGGTTGCATCCTTGGACCTTTGCTCTTTACAATTTACATCTGTCATTTTCCCTCTGTAGTAGACTCCTTTGCCATTTTTACGCGGATAACTCTCAAATTTATTTTTCTTTTAATGTTCAGGAAGCAGCTCGCGCTAGTCAATTAATAAACAAGGACTACAAAAACTTGCTAATACTTCTCTTAAACATTCACACACATGCATGTGTAGCATGTAAAAGATCCCTTGCTAGGGTTGGAATTCCTTAGTCTCGGCAAAATTCTAAGTAGGACTTTGACCATATGACCAAAGCAGTCGGTGTCTAAGGTACCTGGTACTCTGCATGCCTAGACTTTGTCCATTAACAAACAAATTAACAAACAAACAAACAAACATGCAGATAAATCAGCTCTAATATTTTTTGGTAAGAAAAATGATATCGAAATTGTTAAGAATAATGTAATTTTAAAAATTAACGATGCTGTAATACCAGTTGCTGACCCCGTTAAAAATTTGAGTTTAACATTACGTTTTAAAAAACACGTGTCGAAATGTCTACAGAAAGCTTATTGCAACTTGAAATGGATTTTTCTAAACCGTCATGTGTTGAGTAGCAAAGTCAAAATCATTTTATGTAACATTCTGGTCTTACCGCAGGTCGATTACTATGATGTGGTTGGATTCACAAGACAAGAACAGAATACAAAAGCTTCAAAATGCATGCTTGCGACTTATCTACGGAATACGTAAATATGGCAGAATTTCTCACAAACTCCTGGATACTAACTGGTTGAATATGGTAAATGGACAATTCCTACACTGTTCTGTTTTGTATCGTAAAGTCTTCTTAAATAAAACACCACCATATTTGTATAATAAAATAACGTTTCGAACGGATGTTCACAACTTTGTGACGTTAGCGTCGGCCGAAATTATTATTTCTACACATTTATATGCGTTTTAATTTGGGCCCGCTAAAACTTCGTCACATTCACCTAGAAAACATCGCCAAAGCGCGAGAAACATGATAACGCGACGTAATCATCGTTCTGCGCCCGCATCGACAAGACGTTGTCCGGCGCATCCCTTCCAAATTTCCAGCACTGATAAATAATATGGGTAATATATAAATTAGTTTACGCTGGCAGCAGAGAGGCACTTGATTCCTGCAACTAGAAATTGCTACGAAACCGTCCTGAACGCGCTATGACAAGAATCGTTTTGAGGCTTCGTGATTATCGACCTAAAACGACTTGTTATAAACTAATTTCAATTTCTGTTAAACTCCCCTGAACTTGCTATAATAACAATCGTTTATGGCTTCGTGATTATCGACCAAAACGATCTGTTATAAATCAATCTCGGTTTCTGTTAAACTTTCCCGAACTCGCTGTAATAACAATCGTTTAGGGGTTCGTGATTATCGACCAAAACGATTGGCTATAAATTTTTCTCAACCTGTAGAAACGGCACACACTAGTCGCAAGAACCAATACGAAACTTATTCATAAAACTTAAGAATTCAGAGCTTTACTCACCTGGAGGAATGCTGTTTTATAAACGTCTTGAGCCTGTCCGTAGTGCCTTAATTTAACAATCAAAATCTCCGTGGTTTAATTAGCAACTTTGAAGGTTATTACCGTTTCTAAACGAATTTGATATACTCTCATTTTACTTTCTAAAAGAAGCTATTCGGCACTGCGGGCAAGTCAGGCCTTCGCCCTACGTTGATTTATAGTCACAACTCCCGAAATAAACCATATTACACCCGAATTTACTATGTTCGACGAATATAAACAAAGTTGACCTCGAATTTTATATTTACAGTCTTGGCCGCTAGAGAACGTTTGCGCAACAACAATCCCGGTGCGTGTAGTACGACCTGAGTGACCTGCAACCCGCTTAACCCGAGAAGCAAAAGGGGTTGTCTGCATGCCAGGTTCCTCCAAAGAGGCCAGAGAAGAAACCATATTATTTTTGTACTAAATACGGGAAATATTTTTATTATGTTACAATGTAAATAGTTATACCCAAATAAATCCTTTTATGTTATATGTACTTTTCTATATACTTGAGAGAGTAAATTGGACCTTGGCATCAGAGCTGCCTGAGAGTAAAAAATTCATTAACAGTGGTAATTATTCATTCAAGCAAATAATTAGTCAATGCAGGCTATTACAACTTGAACGTGAGGTTTAGGGGCAATATCACTGTGCCAAGGCGCTGCACTGAAATTGGAAGACGTCGTTTTGTCTACAACATTGCGATTTGGTTTAATGACTTGCCCAGAAATCTTAAGTTGCTTACAATGCCAGGGTTTCGGCATCAACTTTCTACATTACTCTTTTCTCAGCAAAATCGTTATTTAAACTCAAACGTAAAAAGTTCATATACTGTTTAATTGTGTATGTTTTTCTTCTTGCACGCACCAACTATCTTTTATTTTCTTTAGCATAGGATGGAGGCGGTAAGAGAGATGAGGGGTAAACAGCAATTTATTAATTTCTTTAATTGTACCCCGGGTTAACTGCTGGAGCAGTTCGCAGTTTTTTACTGTGAGCTGAACTTCGCCCCGGTATGTTATGTTATGTTATATATACACACACATATATATATATATTGTTATGATACATGATATGGACAGAGATTATAATAAAGGAATGTTGAAAATTGAACGAGTAAATTTGAACAGTGACAGAAATTGAGTCTAAATAGATAAAATAAAAAATTTAATATTAATTGATGAAGATCAACTTTGATTGCATTATTCATTGGGATTCATAAAATACTGGTAGGCTGATTTGAATGCATTGAAATAAATAATTAACGAAATAAAAAAATTCAAACTAAGGTTACATCGACAATTGTGTTTGTTAAGAAAATTATGTATTGTTAGTATTATTTTAAATTAATTAAATAGTGTGCATAAATAATCGTTACTAGTATATAAAAAAAGTTGTTTATAAAACAGTTACCAAATAAGTACTCATAAAGGCAGTTGTAAGAAAATTTATGGAAAATTAAATATTAAAAATTAATGGGAATAACTGCAATAATTATTTATTTAATATGGTATTATGAATAGTTAGATTAAAAGCAAAGAAAAACAGTTACTGAAATATTGGTAAACAAAAATAATCATCATCGATTGAAAGTGGATTTATTGCATCGAACTACAAGTGATGGGAAGTAATTTCATATTGATTATGTGAAGAATTGGATAGATACTTGGAACATCAAGTTTGAGCTGTCAGCGTACCTGAAAATAATTGGACAAAGTTAATAGTTGAAAATAACAGAAGGAGAATAACTTGCCTGGACAAATAGATCGTGTGATAGCAGGATTGTGGACTGCAGCAGTAACTAGGACGAGGTTTTGGAGGCAGTTGAGTTGGTTGCATGTGAGCGAGCGAGCAGAATAGTGACGGGAATTGGATTGATGGTACAGGCATACAACAGGAACTGGTGGCTGTGGTGATTGGACTAGAGGAAGCGGTAGCTGCTGAAAAAAAGTGTTCTTTTCAGTAACTTACAGGGCTAAAGGTAGGTGCTGGTTGTGACGTCTGACATTGGCAGCTGCAGGAGGTTGGAGCTTGCATCAGTTCATAGGACCAAGGAAGGATTAGCTGTTGGAGGTTTTGAAGGTGTTACCTGTTCGAGAAGGCTGTTGGTGGTGAGTGTTGTGCGTAGTGAGGACGTAAGTAACAGAAACAGGTTTGTTAAATTAAGTTTAGATTGAAGTTTTGAATACTGTCAAATGTTGAAAGTAATTAACGGAAACTGAAGCAAAATTATCTAGAAAAGTCAACAAATTTTAAACGTCAAATGTAAAAGCATAGTTGTCAGTACACCTTAGTGTGAAGAGTTTGAAAAGTAAATTTTGACATTCAAATATAAAGCTAATTTGAGGTTATAATATTTCATTGCAATATTAGATAGCATGCTAGATTCGATGAACCCAGCCCAATGAGATAAGAGGTCTTGATTATATTAAAAGTCATTAACAATATAACAGAATTATTTTGAAGGCATAGTTTCCTTAAATAGGGGATATAGCAATATATATATATATATATATATATATATATATATATATATATATATATATTAACAATAATAATAATAATAATAATAATAATAATACGGTATAACCAACACTAATACTAATCTATACATATATAAGGGAAAGTCACAACCCGGCCTAATCAACGCAGAGCCGTAACCACTGCTACCAGGAAGTTGAAATTTACGTGGAAGGTTCAATTTGTTACATAAAGTAGTGCTAAGAAGGGGTATTTTGAAATTCAACCCTAAGGGGGTGAAAAAGGGTAAATTGTGTTTTCACGAATTCCTGAATATCTCTTAGGCCCGTCGAGATATCAAGTTGGCGTGTACTTGCAAAGATTGTGAATGCAAATGCCTAGAAATGTATTTCAGGATATTCTCCTAATCAACCCCTAAAGGTGTGAATCTGGATTAGGGGTGAATTAAAGAACCCTTTATATGTCCCCTGTTTGTTGAGTTATAGCATTCTTTTTTGACATATAGACGTATTTTTACAATATTTAGAAGGGGGTTGAAGGTTTTTTGGAAATGTCACCTCTAAAGAGGTGAAAAAGGAAAAATTGAAAAAGTGTAGGGAGTTAACATTTTTGATATTTCTCTGTGTGAATCAACTTCAGAATAGAATGGGAGTAGAAAGAGGCTAGTTTTCCCCCACCACTTTTAATTGATTCCCGGATTCGCGGTTTAATTCGCGGATTTATTCTCGGATTTCGCGGTTTAATTTTAATTGACCTAATTAAATTGATCTAATTAAATGACCCAATTAATTTCGGGGTTTGATCTAATTAATTTTGATATGTGCTACTGATTGAATTACGCATTAGCTTCTGATTAAATTACGCGGCGGCCATTTTTAATTTTCGCGCGAATATTTGAATTTGAAACTTTTCAGATTTTTTTCTAAGTTCCCTTTTTTGAATTTAAACTTTCCGGGTGTCGGCCATCTTGGTTTTCTGCGCGCGCACTTCTCTCGGATGCCAGTTTTAATTTAATTTAGCGCCCTTTTTGAATTTCAAATTGATAAATCTGTCTCTCTCTGGTACTCATGGGGCTTTGGTTATCTCTCTTGCATTCACAGGATGGATGTTTAATTTAAAAAAACATTCTGGCGGAATACACAACGGAGCGCTACGGGATTTAAAGGATTTGAACACAACGCCATTTAACTGTTCTGACTCCAGACTTTAAAACAAAATATTTTTGAAAAATATAATTTATAAGAATGGAATTACATCGTCTATGGACTTGAAAGGTTGAAACGAATTAAAAAAAAATGATTCCATAAATGCTTTTGCTAGAATTAATCATTTTAGTCCAGTATACAAATGCGCGTATTCTTAGCGAGGAAAGAAGAACTTGGATAATTGTTTGAGGTTATGAAACAAATGGAAACTTCGCTTAACTTAAAAAAGCATGACATTGGTTCACTTGTAATGTCAGCTTAAATTTTGTCTGAAGAAATTACAATCTATGTGCTTGTTTAATTTTATATTTTATTAAATTATTTATAAAAACCGACGAAAGTTTGAAAGCTATATGAATATCGGTGCGCCTAATTTGTTTTTGTACAATTTGAAACCTTGAAATGCAGGCTTTAACTTGATTGTTAGCACAGACAAAGGAATTTGCTATGATATCACCGATTCTGCAGGGGGTCAGCATGTCTGCCCTCATACTTTACGTAAAGTGGAAATTTCCTATCTCACTCGCTCTGATTGACTGCTGTAACTTTACCTCTTGCACTTGCTCAAAATGTCTGCAATTTTAATATGATTGAAGGCATTTCAACCAATTAGATGTGGTATTTATTGTATTAGACCAACGAGACGAGTATTGAAAATGGCCAGTGGATTTTTTACAAGAGCCTCTATAAACAATCAAACAAACTTTTCTCGATTGCCTATTGGTACAGAAATTTGATTTTACACATATGATAATTAAACACATGTGAATAATTATTTTAAATTGCGAAATCAGCGACGCCATTTCCGTCTCGCTCATCGCAGCTGTTCTCTCTCGCTCCCAAGTCGAATTTGAACCCTAGTTGTCACGAGATTGTCATGTTTGGTTTTTATTTTATAAGTAAAGCGTCTGTGAAAAGAAAATCTATGTATGTTGACCACAAATTAACATAAATTCGAATAAAAAACACGCAATTACGTTGAAAAATGTTGTGTTCCACATCAGCTCACTTGAAAATTTATAAAAATCGGCATATTGTCACATTAAATTCTGCAAAAACGACAAAAACAATATTTCATACAACTTTCATTGAAAAATCTTCTGCCATAATCATTTCTAGAAGCAAAATTGCAGTAACGTAAACTCGCTGTGCATTTTATTACAAAAGTTCTTTTGATGAAAATATATGCATGTTGACCACAAATTAACATAAATTTGAAATAAAAACACGCACATACAAATAAGACATTCAGCTGTACATTAATTTTTATATTATTAAGTATTATACGAATACAATATATTTGTTTATTACAAAATGTTTGTGTTTTTATTTCTACTCTGCTTTTGTTTTTTTAAGAATCTGCAATAATTACAAAATCTAAAGCTAAAATATTAGTATTTGAAGTTATATTACAGTTACAAAGTGTAAAATTTCAAAAACTCAATCTACGATTTCATAATGGCGTGTTGCAATTTTAAAAATTGTGATTTCATTTAATTTTGAGCGATACATTTTATAAAAAAGTGTAAAACATTTGCAAAATTATGCTTAGAAATAACTCTAAAACTGTTTTTACAACATTTTCGTTATTATAAAGCGTTTTGTAAAACGAATTGTGATAATTTTTAAGGGAGTTGATGTGTAATTGCATATTTTTACTTCCTTTTACAATAAAGGAAGTATTAGATTTACCCCAAAAATTCGAAATTGAGTTTTCAACAGATCTTCACGTTTTAGAGTCCCCTGATCCCAAAAAACATATTTTTTTTCATTGGTCTGTGTGTCTGTCTGTGTGTCTGTTTGTCTGTGTGTCTGTCTGTCTGTCTGTGTGTCTGTCTGTCTGTCTGTGTGTCTGTCTGTGAACAGAATATCTCAAAAACGAAAAGCGGTATGGCGTTGAAACTTCATATATAAGTTTTTTGTGCTATGTATATGAGACAGCAAGCTTTTGAAAAAAATCGCATAACCGGAAGTAGGTGTTTACTCTTGTGATTTTTCAGTTTTTTTCGATTTTTTCAAAAACGGCTCTAACGATTTTTTTAAACTTTACATTTTTATTACATTTTGAATGTGTATTGATGTGAGATGGGTGATTTTCCAGTTGAATACTTCTAAAATGGGTTTCTTTTGTTTTTTTGTCTATTTTTTTTAATAACTCTAATTTTAAATAGAACACCCGGTATATTATTACATTTTTGAATTCAGCTTAAAATTCTAGAGAAAATTTTTCTCTTCAGCTAACGCTCTATTTTGTACCGTTTTTGCAGAATTTGTAATTTTTGAAAATTTGTGACAAATGCTTAAAACATTTTAAATCAAATTTTTGGCTAATTATAAGATCACTGTAAAAGGAAGTTGTGTGAGTGTATCACACCAGATTTTTTATTAAATTTTCATCGTGTGTTGAATTAAAATGGCATTTTTTGTATAATTTATGTGACATGATGTCGATTTTTGTAAAAATTTATGTGAGGTGATGTGCAATTGCATGATTTTTATGAAATTTTCATCGTGTGTTGAATTAAAATGTCATTTTTTGTATAATTTATGTGACATGATGTCGATTTTTGTAAAAATTTATGTGAGGTGAAGTGTAATTGCGTGATTTTTATTAAATTTTCATCGTGTGTTGAATTAAAATGTCATTTTTTGTATAATTTATGTGACATGATGTCGATTTTTGTAAAAAATTATGTGAGATGATGTGTAATTGCGTGATTTATGTGCAATTTTGAGTTAATTTTCGTAATAAAAATTAACAATGAGCCTACGTAACTGAAATTTTGTTTATCGAAATGCTTGTGGCAGAAGATTTTTCAATGAAATTGAGTGTTTTTATTCAATTTTATGTTAATTTGGGGGTCAACATACATTTTTGAGCGATGCAATTTATAAAAGGTGTAAAACATTTACAAAATTATAGTTAGTTTATGTAACATGATGTCAAATTTATGTTAATTTGTGGTCAACATGCATATATTTGCATCAAAAGTATAAGAACTTTTGTAATAAAATGCACAGCGAATTTACGTTACTGCAATTTTGCTTCTAGAAATGATTATGGCAGAAGATTTTTCAATGAAAGTTGTATAAAAATAGTGTTTTTGTCGGTTTTGCAGAATTTAATGTGACAAGATGCCGATTTTTATAAATTTTCAAGTGAGCTGATGTGGAACAGAACATTTTTGAACGAAATTGCTTGTTTTTTATTGAAAGTTATGTTAATTTGTGGTCAACATACTGTAGCGGAGCAATAAATCATAAAAGATCGTTGCCAAGAAGAGGAAACTCGCCCATAAAATTAAACAGTGCGTGCAACAAAAATTCTCGAAGTGCGAGCAGTTAGCTTAAGTTCCATTTGAAAACTTTCGAGCCTAAAGGGGTAAAAAGTGATTTGTACGGCGGAATACAAAAGAGAGAAACTCTCTAAACGTCCACGAGTTTCTGCAAACAAAAGCGAAAAGGAATTCTCAAATCTGACGAACACTTTTCTAAATACGAAGCGAAAGTGGACGAACAATACGGCAGTAAAACTGCAGCTTCAAAAATCGAGAGTGATTGTCCAGTGGGTGCATCATAAACCTCCAACCCTTGTGCGCGCTAGTGAAAGTGTGTTCGTCCAATAGATACAATGCCATTGTTGTGACTAGAATATGAAATCTTATGTAATTGTATGAACATTGTATATATACGGAAGCGAAGAGCTTAAGGAGTCATTGCATCCTAGGTCTTAGCCCAACGAACCACTCTGCTCGTCTGGCACATGTCGGGTCAGATTCCCACGTGTTTAGCATCAATCTCATACTTACTGAAGCATTCACTTTGCGTGTCTCACGAGACAAGTGTCAGATTCACAAACGCTCACATGTATGCTGATTAACAAGACCTATTCGATCCACACTTGTAATAGTATAGTAGCAAATCCGCACATTTAATTTTATGTCTGTAATCCGTTGCGTTAAATAAACAATATTAAAAGTGGTATAGTTATTCGTGTGTGTAATTTCTAACGAACACCTTAACCACCCACTTTAATACATATATTTTCTTTTCACAGACGCTTTACTTATAAAATAAAAACCAAACATGACAATCTCGTGACAACTAGGGTTCAAATTCGACTTGGGAGCGAGAGAGAACAGCTGCGATGAGCGAGACGGAAATGGCCGTCACTGATTTTGCGAATTAAAATAATTATTCACATGTGTTTAATAACATATGTGTAAAATAAAATTTATGTACCAATAGGCAATCGAGAAAAGTTTGTTTGATTGTTTATAGAGGCTCTTGTAAAAGATCCACTGGCCATTTTCAATACTGGTCTCGTTGGTCTAATACAATAAATACCACATCTAATTGGTTGAAATGCCTTCAATCATATTAAAATTGCAGACATTTTTAGCGAGTGCAAGAGATAAAGTTACAGCAGTCAGTAAGAGCGAGTGAGATAGGAAATTTCTACTTTACGTAAAGTATGAGCGCAGACAAGCTGACCCCCTGCAGAATCGGTGATATCATAGCAAATTCCTTTGTCTGTGCTAACAATCAAGTTAAAGCCTGCATTTCAAGGTTTGAAATTGTACAAAAACAAATTAGGCGCACCGATATTCATATAGCTTTCAAACTTTCGTCGGTTTTTATAAATAATTTAATAAAATATAAAATTAAACAAGCACATAGATTGTAATTTCTTCAGACAAAACTTAAGCTGACATTACAAGTGAACCAATGTCATGCTTTTTTAAGTTAAGCGAAGTTTCCATTTGTTTCATAACATTAAACAATTATTCAAGTTCTTCTTTCCTCGCTAATTTGGCAGTGATTTCGCTATATAGTAGGCCGGGACAATGGAAATCTCGATAATCTATTCGTGCGCGTCACTCAGAATACGCGTATTTATATACGGGACTAAAATGATTAATTCTAGCAAAAGCACTTATGGAATCATTTTTTTTAAATTCGTTTCAACCTTTCAACTCCATAGACGATGTAATTCCATTCTTATAAGTTATATTTTTAGAAAAATATATTGTTTCTAAGTCTGGAGTCAGAACAGTTAAATGGCGTTCTGTTCAAACCCTTTAAATCCCGTAGCGCTCCGTGGTGTAGCGGCATAAGCCTATGTAAGCTCAATGTGGATGCCAACGTAGAAGGTTGAAATCCAAGTCCGCCAGAGATTTTTTTAAATTAAACATCTATCCTGTGAATGCAAGAGAGATAACCAACGCTCCATGAGTACCAGAGAGAGACAGATTTATCAATTTGAAATTCAAAAAGGGCGCTAAATTAAAATTAAAACTGGCATCCGAGAGAAGTGCGCCCGCAGAAAACCAAGATAGCCGACACCCGGAAAGTTTAAATTCAAAAAATGGAACTTAGAAGAAAATCTGAAAAATTTCAAATTAATATATTCGCGCGAAAATTAAAAATGGCCGCCGCGTAATTTAATCAGAAGCTAATGCGTAATTTAATCAGTAGCACATATCAAAATTAATTAGACCAAACCGCGAAATTAATTGGGTCATTTAATTAGCTCAATTTAATTAGGTCAATTAAAATTAAACCGCGAAATCCGCGAATTAAACCGCGAATCCGTGAATCACTTAAAAGTGGTGGGGGAAAACTAGCCGCTTTCTACTAATGGGTTAAAGGGAATTTTTTGAAATTCTACTCATAAGGAGGTGAAAAGGGGTAAACTATGTTTTCACGAATTCCTTAATATCTTTTAGACCCGATAAGATATTGACTTGGTGTTTTCTTGCATAGGTATGGAATACAAATGTCTAAAAACACAATTCAAAATTTCTTCTTAATCAGCCCTTAAAAGTGCAAATCTGCATTCGGGGCGAATTATAGAAGCCGTTGTATCTCCCGTGTTTGTTGAGTTATAGCATTCTGTTTTTGGCAAACAGGTGTATTTTTACAATATTTAGAAAGGGCTTTAAGGATTTTTTGAAATGTCACATCTAAAGGGGCGAAGAAAGAAAAATTGAAAAAGTGTAGGGAGTTAAAATTTTTGATATTGTTCGGTGTGGGTCCATTTCAGAATAAAATGGGTTAAAAGGATTTTTTTGAAATTCCACTCCTAAGAGGGTGAAAAGGGGTAAACCGTGTTTTTACGAATTTCTCAATATCTCTGAAACCAGATAAGATATCGACTTGGTATTTACTTGCAAAGGTTTCGGATACATATGTTTGAAAATGTATTTTAGGAATTTGCCCTAATCCACCCCTAAAGGTGCAAATTTTCATTTTTGGTAAATTATAGAACCCATTGTATCTCCTGTATTCGTTGAGTTAGAACACTATTCTTTGGGGTTTAGAGGTATTTTTAAAATTTTTAAAAATAGGTTTAAATTTTGTTTTTAAATATTATTCTGATACAATGTATATGAATAAAAGATAAAGCAGCGACTCAACAACGCAGAGCTGTAGTAATCCTTGGTATCAGGAACTTGAAGTTTGGCAAGAAGAGTTCTTTCGTTACGTAGCGAAGTGGTAGGAAAGGAGTTTTCGAATTTCCCCCCTAAAGGGAAGAAAATGGGTAAAATGTCTTCTCACGAATTCATCAATATCTCTAAGGTCTGATAATATATCGATTTGGTTTTTACTTAGAAAGGTTACCTATACAAGTTCCTAAAAACGTAATTTAGGATTGTGCACAAATCAACTCCTAAAGGTGTGAATTCAGGGGTGAAACCTTTCATCTCTCCTGTGCTTAGTGAATCAGACCGTGGTTTTTGAGCATATGTGTTTCTTAGATCTTTAAAAAGTGGTTTTTTGAAATTTCTTTCTTAAAGGAGTAAAAATGGGGTAAATGTAAAAAGGAGTTACAGAAGAAGTTAAAGTTATTGCATTTTTCGCCGTGAGTCTAATGTAGAATAAAATAGGAGGATTTCTGAAATTCCACCCCCAAATGGTGGAAACGGGTATCGTGCTATAATGTATGAATACAACATTTAATAAGGTAGGTACATATATTTTGTTATTTTATTCTCGAAATACTAAAACTATAGTTTTATCAAACTATAAAATGGGAACGACAGTTACATACACATTTCCAGGCGATACGTGATGCATAAAAGAATGGAGAACTTTTTTCGGAAGAATATTGTTTCTACAATATTGTTCTACAGCGTTTGTTAGCTTAGGCGTTTAGCGTATTGAATGAGGGGGAAGGGGGCCCTCTAGAATTCATTTAATATTTAGAAGAAAAAACAAACATTTGTAGTTCATACGAAGAACGGGCATCTTGCTAGTGATTTATAACACATATATCAGGGATACGGAGCCGTGACAAATCAAATCGGGTATATGCACTACAAAACAGCGAGACGCTTTAAGGAGGTGTTTGTGGGCAATCTAGAAGTCCTCGTGCACTGGCAGAGCCGTTGAACGTGATATCAAAACGAACAATGCAGGGCATAATAGCACATATGTTGATGGTACAGAACTACGTGGAAAAATTACCAGTTTGGAGATAACACCCATATAGACGCAGCCAGGGCGTAGGTCCACTTTCCGGTAATACATAAAAACGTTGACACGGCACGCATACAAACAATTGTAAAATGTGGGTTCATTATAGTCCGAAATGCTCTGAAAACGGTGGTGCAGTTAATTTTACATTTAAAGTTTAGGATTTCATACAATTAATAAATGATTTTTTTCGAAATTGCGATAGACGTTTGTTTAATAAAATTTACTTATCGGTGAACAATTGTTAAAATACTTACGTAAATTTACACCAATGCCTGGCCACGCTTCTCTTTTGTTTTACGAGTGTATAAATAAAACCGGCATGTAATTTCCGGGGTCTTCTCCAATTTAAATCAATGTGAAACCCTTGTCCGTGGCGAGTCCAAATTTTAGGTTAACTTGTTTTTGTTTTGTGACGTATTTGTAATTTTGTACATCAATCTGTCACGTAAAATTAAGCCGTTGCTAATTGTTTGCGGTGTTTTATATACAGATTAATTACATGTATTCTGATTTAGAGCAACTTGTACAACCTTCTTCAAAGAAATTCATCTGTAGCTGACGTGCAAGCAGCAGACATTTTGGATATAAGGAATCAACCAGCGGTGCACGATTCTAGTTTTCAGGGGGGCATTAACCAGTGGCGGAGATTGAACAATATTAGCTTGTTTATTATGTGTTACGTGCTCTTTTTAGCTCGCGAAATGTTTCATTGTAATTGTTGAGCTCTACAATCATACCAAACTGTCAAGACCGGGAATTGAAAAGGTTAATAATAAAACAAAACTTTCTCGTTTCGATACGATTTAATTTAAATAATATGCTTTTGTGATTCCACGAAACTGAACTGATGTTATGTGTTATATTTTTGTAACCCTCTGTTGTCATGTATAAAACAAGAGTCTGCTAAAGTTGCTTGCTCGTGGAAACTTCGCTGTATGCCCACAATAAATAATTCATTCGCCCTTAAGATAGGTATCAAAATAAATTCTGAGCTATAAACGGTATCTGCTATTTAGCAATTTAAATAATTAATTCTTAATTTTAATTGCGTGTACTGTAGCAAGCGACAATCATAGCAATATATATTTGCAAACATTTGAAAGTTACTTACATACACGTAATCTTAGTATAGGCATCGTTACCGCAATTGCTTAAGCACTTAGTAAATGTAAAAATTGGATTTGGTATACCCAACTCATACATATATACATACATACATCGTTACATGTAAATTATGCTTTAGACCAAATTAAGTTATTTATTCTAGGATTGTGTTGAATTAATAGTATATTACTTTACAAGGGATGTAGATAAGATTTACACTACCGAGGACCGTTTGATGCCTGAGTGAGCGAAGCGAACGAGGGTAGCAAGGTACGAGGTGGTGTAAATCTTCCTACATCCTGTGTAAAGTACATCATTTTTTTCACTACCAATATTTCATTATGTAAAGTAAATGGTAGGTAATACCTGGCACAATACCTGTGACGTTTTGTTTGACAGTTAGAAACGCACTGTGAAAAATTCTTGGAAAAAATGTGTGAATACTATAGCGAATGCTGTTTTGTGAGTTATGTGATTGTATTCTGATTAAAAATGGATAATAGTACGAACGATAATGGTTTTCTTCGTGTTAACCAAGTGGCAGACATGGCATCTTATGAGTTGTAATACATGCGGGATGTAAGTAATTCACTTCTCTAGGGAAGTGAGTATATTGTCAAGGAAACCGTAACAATTTTTGTAAATGTTTCCTACATCCCTCAAACTGTGATCCCATGATACCTAACATCCTACAGATCTTTCCATCGAAACCTCACCTCCAGGTCAAGGTAGTGTTTGGCGAGAGCGAGGACTAGAGCGTTCTCATACATCCTGAAAAATCTATTCTCACTCTCGTTCCCGATTACGAGAACGAGGACGAGAGTTGTCCACTTCTAGGGCTTGTTCTAGGTTTATTCGTTTTATCCTGTAACAAGCTTGGACAACAGATTCAAAAAGCTCAAGAAACTGTCCGATGTGTTGCCGCACCACTGACGTTGGAGATCGCTCATGAACAAATGGTTCATTTATTTTAATTGTAAATAGATTTGGTCACGTGACAGACTTTATTTTTGTACCGTAGATTTAAGAATACATTTTATAAAATTGACTCGACTTAATAAAGTCAATTTGAGTATATTAATCTGAGTAACCATTAGAATATACATAAGTAATGGATTTGCTGTTCGATAACGCATGTATATTGAAACTGTACATAGGTAGTTATCTTAAGTGGTACACGCCGTTTCTTTTTACATTTGGTAAGGAAACTATCTTTTATCGGATCAACCAAAGAATGATGACTTTCCATCATCTTCTCAGATCGTAAAGTACATGATTTCGGTAGGTTATCCTTCTTGCTAGACAATAATAAATAATCGTTCTAAAACAGTATATTATAAGGCTGTTTTTATTGGACAAATATAATCTTAAAAATCAAACCGAGCAGCGTATGTGTTTCTAAACCATGGGAAAAATAGACCCAAAACCGAATAAATCCTTTCCGTCCTCTTACGAAAACAGTTAACGAACGTAACGTAATAACAAAATTATGAATTTCTGTGCTTATTCCACTCATAGAAAAATAGTATATTATTATACTAGTTTAATAAGAGGGTCAATTGTAGTACGAGTGCTCTAATGGAGCACAACAGATGATGGTATATTTTTTATTTGGTGTGGGAAATATCTACGGGCACCTGTATAAGTCGAGCGCCTTATGACAGAATTATATTTAATTTGGGAAAGTGTAAAATTTAATCAGTCAGTGAAATTATTTATTGCAATTTTTTCTGTCAAGGAATTTGCATTATTGCGTATCAGGTCTTCCACAACAGCAATTGTAGTAATTGTTCCCAGTAACATTTAAGTAGATATTATATACTAATATGTATACGTATTTTAATTATGCATGGTTCTGCGATATTTACTGCTTTGTGTGTTTGTTATTAGTCCTTACACACCTAAATTTTTATGGCTATTTGCTAAGCATAGTAATTACATATCGTTTTATACCACATTTTTATTACCCAAGGTTCTATTGACGGTCATTATATGTCATTCGTTCTTCTTTGAGTTTTACTTGATTCTTTGGTTGCATTTGGGTCACTTAATGGTTAGTCCTTTTAAGTATTCAGGGGTCAACGTGCCAGTTAACACCTCTTGGCCCGCTTTAATTTACACCCTTTCAGGTAAAAAATTTCATAGCTCTACTCATCAAGCAAAATGTATTAAAACGGAAAAGTTTTTAAACCACTGTAATGTTCCTTGTTCTTATCTGCACTGTTTGAACATTTCTAGTTCTTACCTTTTAGCACAAGGACATTTCTAGTTTTGAACCTTTTTCTAAATATTTCATTAAACACTTTATGACTAGACTGTCCTAGTTTTTACTGCCATTCAATTTGTATCTAATGAGCTATCAGTTGTCCACTAAATGGCATGATTATCTAAAAAGGTGCAAAAATGTGACTGTCGTTTTTTCTTCAGCCTTCAATTAAACTTAAAAAACAAATACAAAAAGCAATCACATTACAAACACGCAATATTGTAAGGAAAACCTTAAAACAGAAGTAAGTAATAGAATCTAATTAGGCTTGACAAAATCCCGTCTAATTAAAAATATAAAAGCGAATGTTTCAAGAAAAAGCAAAATAGCGGCGAATATAAATATTATAGTTTAGAAGAAATGGTAAATAATTTGTACTTTTAATTAATGTAGACCCTACAAAGTCCGCTGAGAACAGTACTTTGGGTCTTTGAAACTTCCGCCAAATATTGAATTTGCGGTTAGAGTCGTTAAAAGGCAAGCTACTACCTCCCCAGCGGATTGAGATGCTTGACTAAGTTTATGTCACACATTTATAAGCATTTTAGTATTAGTTAAAGTTATTACCGTTTATATAATAAATTAGTTGGTGCGGTTATATTAAAGGCTTCTGCTTCACCGTTCCAAATTCTGTTTTATTTTCAAGTGGGTTGTATGTTTCTGATGTATTTTATATTTAATATATATTAAATTTCGATCAGCATAAAAAGTACTTGTTTTACACACATTTTTAGAAACGTTCAAGAATTGGAATTTATTTTCTATCGATTGGTATTTTCCAATAAAACGTTTGAATATCGAAACATTCCTCGTTCCAGTAATGGTATCTTAAACACTTTTACATGTAACTTGATGGCATTTTCATGCTGGAATACGAAATACCTTACACAGCGTGATTGTTAAAATTAACTGAAAGTGGAAAACGAAAACTGCTTCCTCTCAAATAACAATTGGGGTTGAGCTTTTCTAAAACAATTATTAACTTTCTACAAGTAATTTAAAATTTTCTGAATATTTAAGATGTTAAACAAAGTAGACTGAGTACTATTAAGCTTTGCTTTTTTCAAGACTCCACACATTTCTTGCTATTGAATGAATTTAGTTTTGTAAACCTGGCCAAAATGTTGCTTAGTGGTCAATTGCTCTTAATGGTGATATTTTTATGGAGTTATGTGGTTATAAGGAGCTGAACTTAAACTGAAAGAAGGCGCTGTCTTAATTTTTAAAGAAAGATGTACATTCACCCTAAACTATCTTCTAAAGTCCTGGATAATTTTAAAGAGTCATATGGAGAGGCTACAGGTTCTCCATTTTAAAACTCAGAATCTAAAGATTTTTAAACAGGCAACACATATCTGACTTTAAATTTCTAAATTTTCTACTGAAATATGATTGTTCTGATCTCACACACAAAAATACCATGTTTTAGAATTAAAGTCGGTTTGTTGTGTGTGTTACCTATTTACAGAATTTCAGAGCCGGGTGTTTTATAATAAACGCCCTGTATATTCATATGCATTTATTGCTAAGCTCTAAAGTTGAGTTAAAAGCTCAATAACAAGAAATAAAGATGTGCCGATAGTTTAGAAAACGTATAACGTTAGCGCATGTACAAATAAATATTTTACACATAAATAATGTGTTTGAATTTGAATACCACCATTATGTTACAATCGTCGTTTGAATCTTCCGGGTGCGAAGCATCCCCACCGCGACCCAACTAGGAGATGGTCGACATAGTTGGAGGACAACAAGAGAATAAAACGAAAACGATGCATCCCCACCGAGACCCAACTAGGAGATGGCAGAAATAGTAAGAGGACCACAAAAGAATAAAACGAAGACGCTCGCCTAATATACACTCGGAAGTCTAGCGATCAGTCCAGTCTAGCTCCACCTGAAGAAGCCAACAGCTCATCCTGGGCTATTCAGTCGAACCCGAAGCCATCGTTCTGCCAAGCGAGTTTTTGTCAGTAGGTCCGAGGTACCTGAGTTTGCGGACCTACCAGAAACAACCTTCTAAAGCTTCAAAAACTCTTCTCCTCAAACGCCTAAGGTACCAAGGAGCAAACTTGAGACGACCCTTAGCGTAGTCCGTAGACCGCCACCTTCTGCACCAAAAACTACGTTCTTTAGGTCGCTTGCTGCGGTACCAAAGTGTGCCCCTAAAAACTATCCCTTAAATTGAACCACATGCCACCGAACCTAGTATTATTGGATATATTACCCTTAACCTCCAAAGAAGTCTCTATGAATACGCTGATTGGCTCGTCATAAGCGTAATCTAAATCCCACTACCACTACACCTAATTAAAGCCACAACTTACCTGTCATACCCCGAGATCATTCGACGCAGCCAGACGAAATCACAACGCCATATTAGAATCCCAAGACGAACGCAATTCCATAGCTGGCGGCCGGCTAAATACTAATACGTTGCTCGTCGGTCCGTGAAAAAGTGCTATAGACGTACTATAATACCCATACTGCAATTTCCACACCCGGAAGAGAGCACTAAAGGCTGCTTGCTGCTAATTAGTTGCTCAAATGTAAACAAACCGACCTACGTCGCCATTTAACATCATAGCAACAGAAACTGCCGCTACAAAGTGCAGCACCGTTTTACAGGCCCACGTGTAACGCTAGCTGGGGCTTCGTAATAATTTCAGGTTTATATATAATTCGGAAAGTGCCCCTGTAGCATTATCAATTATGCCCTTTTAAGAATGGTAGCCCTTGTATTGGGTCCAGGTCCTGATTACTCACACTTTGACTGATTTAAAGAAACAGGTTTGACTAAAATATACATTTATTCCCTACTACATACACGTAATAACTTAAAATAAATTATATATTGAATTATGTACAAGATAATTTGTTTTGCGTTAATTCTGGATGGGTAGGCTGCCCTTTTCACAGCGGTGTAGGACCGTGGTGTTCACGACGCCATGTTGTGGAGCGATCGAGTGTTTTAACGTTTACATTGGCAGTCCTGTAATCCCAAAACAAATTAAAAATGACAGTTTAGTATTGATGTAAATAAACGGGAGCTTCGAAATTACTTCAACTATAAAGTGACTTGATTGAAACTACGAGTTGTTTAATCTGTGTTAATATCTATGCAGGTGCACGTTTTAGTGATAGTCAGGATGTGCATTTAGCCTTTGACCTGAGGTCGAATTCTTTCTACTGTTATCTACGCTCTGACACGTGCGGAGGTCATCCACACAACGAAAATATTTTAACAGGGGCGGTGAGTTTTGACTTTTGTAATACTTTATTTAACCCCGCGTAAAATAGGGGCTGGTTTTATAATTTCCAACTCTGTGATTCAAACTGACTTTACTTCAATGTACTCGGATGTACTCTTAAAATTAACTGTACTCTGACAGGTGTTTTGTGACTTTACTGGATTTGAGTTTATTGCTATTTCAGTGTTCGTAGATGTTATATTTGAATGCTAGCTTTATTCCTACGGAATAAACTCAATTGAAACTCGCCGATATTCCAGCCAAGTTTAATTGTGATTTATTCGTTCTGTAAGATTGCCTGGATCGCTCGCCTACGAAATCAAGTTATTTCGATAACCCAAATATAAGCTCGATTCGTATGCGAACGGTCGTGACAAACTTTACGAAATTGTAAGAATAAAACTTGCATAATCCGAATTCCAAAGTTGTGCGGAACAAACTTATTATTTTCGAATTATAAATAAATCCTAATAAACGCAGTCCGAGTCCAGAAATACGTTTATATAGGCAGGTACCTGGGGGAAATCGAGTTACTAGTACGAATTCTTCAGGTCGATTTTTGGTCTGAGTTTGGCTGAAGGCCCTGGTTAATTTAGGTCGGTTTCTGGTCGGAGATCCGGGATGTTCTGCGGCGCCAGCCGCTGAGGGCGGCTTGAAGCCCGGTTAAATTCTGGTGAAGATCTCCTCAAGTACGCTGCTCGAATTTTGTTTTAAACGCGGCGATCGGCTCTCGGGACTTCTCGCGTTTTAAGGAAGGACTGCGAGGAGAATCGATTCTCCGTACCGCTCGCGTCGATCGAGGGACTAGCGCTAATCTTGCCAGTTCGAGCGTTTTGAAAAATTTCCATTGTTGTAACGTTCATTGTTGGCCTAGACGAAAATTTAGCGCTATTAATTTTAAATTAATTTTGGTCGCGCTTAATTTGGAGTGAAACGTTACACACCGATCAGATCACCGCCCGATCTGGAGTGCCACACTGGTTGCCGATTCCCTATTATATAATAATAATAATAAATGGCTTTATTTTCTCGGATACAGAAAAAAGGCGAAGTTCAGCTAATGTTGTTTTTCCACTTAACCTAACATAATGTCCAGGTAGGAACGTTAATGTAATGTTCTTCAATAAGTTGCAGTTACTTGAGATTTTGTGTCCACAAGTATAATAAGCACAATAAAACACTGCAGTGCTTCATTATAATTAAAATTAAACAGAAGTCTTGTAATTAAATTTAATTTAGAAGCATGACATGTAATATAGAGACTAATTTACATAACCTTTCTAACGGGTTCTGAATCTATTCACTCAAATAAAATAACGAACTCTGACTTATTGAACCACCAATTGAGGGACTTATATGCAAAAAATCAGTTCAACTCAAATTTGAAAGTTATTAAGATAGTATAAATCATGGCACTTTGAGTATCATGCACAACGCTTTCGATTGAAAGCCTCCTAAAATGATTATATCGTAGTTGGTATTCCCGTTTCACAAACTTTCCGAAATTACATTATGTTCAATTTAATTCAATATTCTAAAAAAGGCAAATCAAAGGAAACAAACATCAGGATCAGGAATCCAATTTGGGGTTAATAATGAAACATTAAAATTTATATGATTTGGTCTAACGAGAGACTACTTCGAATATCCTGGTTAATTACACTGGAATACAAATAGATTGTTGTTCCTCTTCGTCTTCTTCTTATTATGTGCCAGTGACCTGCTTAAACCCACAAATTTGTGGCTCTTTGCTCTTAATCCGGGTAGTCGGCTAGTCTTACCAGTAAAAATCGAAGGAGAGTTCTGTTGTTAGGGGTTAACGACTACCACAGATGTTACTGTGGTAGCCGGGGAGCATACGATTTTAAAAATCCCTCTATAGTCGTCGGAAATCGAACCTGGATCGGGCGCCTGAGACTCGAACATATGCTCGCTGGGTCATGAGATTGGTCGTTTTACAAATATTACTTACAAGTCAGAATATAAAAACAAAGGTATATAAGTACAGAATGCATGCGAAAAATCTTTCTAGCCTGGTCTTTCGCTGGATGCCGCAGTGCCTGGATCAACTATGGTACGCAACTTATAAAACGCAATTGACCGGCCAAAATCTCTCAGTACGGTAGCCGTTCTCTGTAACTTAAAGTATAAACACAAATATGGTGCGCGGTTTGTTGGATGTCTTTAACAAGAAACGTTGATATTCCCGTTCTATTAAAATCTTTGTCTGGGTGACATGCTAAAGTTGTCCGTGATTTATCCGCTTGAAAATATGTTCACCACTTACGTTTAGCTTTAATTAAGTTCCCGCTTCAGGAGAGCTTTGCCACCGAAAATCGGCTCTACAATATATCAGGTAGAAGTTTCGGGACCTCGGGATAGTTCCTGGAGTCTAGGAGTCGTCTGACGATGAGACCTAGACTCAATTTTTCTAAACAGGCCGCTTATTGTCCTTATGTAGTCGTTCCAGCTCTGTTCTACATGAATCATCTTCTGTAGGAAGAAAGGTGAGGTTGATTCACCATGAGTCACCTAGTGGACCCGTGGCGAAGGACAAACTTTTTCTACGGCAAGATGGAAACTTGTATATTTATTTTTTAACGAGCACAAACGTCGCAACAGAATATAGATATTTATGCATTAAGCGAGATCAATATATTTTTCCCTGATGATAACATGATTACACACCGACGGCCTCTGGCTCGAAGTCTGTAAGTAAACCGAAGGTAAAAACCATGAATATCTCCAGTGGTGCATACAATATTTTATTTACTAGCATATTGGTAACAATAGTATGACATTTCAAAATGTAATAAGTGCATTTAAAATAAGAATATCTAAGTAACATCAAATATTACCTGTATAGTTGCTAAGACATTGTTTATAGTTGCATGGTTACCATGAGACTGAGGGAGAACTTGTTTGACAGCCCCCTAGGGAGTTATGACTAGCTTTTCATATTTTGTATCTATGGCGAAAATGAACAATATCATATTGCTAGTAAATAAAGGAGTTAATCCTTAGACATACAGGACAACAGCCGTCTCATACTCTTGATACAACAGAGAATAATATCGTTCTTGAGTCATGTAGTAGGCAGAACCAATATAGAAAATAACCAAAATGGTAAATCTAGAAATCATAGAAATTATTATGAAGAGAATAAGGGATGGAGAAGCTTGGCGAGAGTTCGCAATGTCTCAAACTGGTATACAATAGAGGTCACGCCGTACGGAATCGCTCAAGAACTGAAGATAAAGACATTGAGCATCACCATTTTTTAATTATTAAATCTTAAAATGCTCATGTAATACATTTCTATTCTCAGCTTCTGGAGAATATGGCATATAATGAGAATTTTTTAAAATTTTTCTAGTACGCTGCAATTGCTCTAACCTAATGTGTGCGAATAAACGTGTTAAGACTAAGATCAAACACTAGAGCTGAGTAATCAAAAGATATGACTATTCCAAATCCTAGTGTCCAAACCAATATTTATAGCCATAAATACGCATCATACGCGTCATTATTACTCAGAAATTAAATTTCCATTTACATTTATCTGCGGTATAATATGCTACATTCCCGGGGGTCGTGATTATGAAGTTATAATCTCGTTTGTACGTATTGCCTTATTAATACTAACAACTGTTCTGAAACAATGCTTTATGTGCGGGCCATTCTAGTATACTTGGATAATTACATCTTTTTGCACAATGGCATCAAACCGCAATATAATTCTAGCGTTATTCTAGGTAGCTTGTTCAAACATTTTCGTTATTGCTCAACTAACGTTTAAATCCGCCTACAAGCACATTTCAGCTTAAAGGTCAACTTTAATTAAGCGCTACAAAATTCTTTTGTAAGGAGATTCTTGGTTTTTAGCTGCTTGGGCTTTTGAAATGAATTGTTATGAATGGGACTAAGCATTAAACTGCTGCAAAATGTCCATGCTACAAATTTATAACATTCCACAGCAGTGCGCTCGCATATTTTGTTTTTAAATTTAACATTCGTCAAAATCGTACACGTTAAGTTCAGATTCCTTTGTCTATAATTTTTCATCGTTCCACACTGCTACTGCAGGTCAGCAATTTCTTCTCTAAAAATCCTATCAAATGTAAGCGGTGGAGTATTCCCTTTTAACAATTACCTTTGTCTGCTTGGAGGGTGCATATAGGAGCATTGAACATGTTAGCAAAACCGTTCAAAACTTTTCTACAGGGGTGTTTCCCTTGCTCGTACTACCCAACTAATATCAGCAAGTTCAATATATTTCAGCCAGCCCGAAGCTATCTGGCATTTATCAACGGTGTTCAAATTTGCACCCGATATCCAAATCTGCGATTTATCTTATGTTTGGGAGATATTGATAGTGGTGTCAATTCCGAGAGTAAAAAAAAATCTGCAAATATTAGGGCTACTGTTGGGCATATTTCGATGTATCTTTAATTTGCTGAATTATCTGATTTTTATTGTCCTTTATTTTTATTTTCTTGATTGCCAAATCTGGATACCTCTTTTTAATCATTTTACACAATGCACTCTTGCATAGTAATTTCGTTCAACCCTTTGCAACAAGCCATCTTCAGGTTTAATTATTCAACCTCGAAGATAAAAATCTGAATATCTACAGTATCAGTTGATTTTTCTAAGGCACTTCGGGTTTTATTTATTTTAGACGAATATTGATTAGGTTTAACGGAAACTGGGGTGAATTAGGGTTTATATGTTTCTGTTGCTTTTCCTATTTGGAAGCTTTGATTAATGCTGTATTGATATCTTCTCCAGTTCTTATTAAAAAAATAACATCAACAGGGAAATTTACACTAAATAGCGCTTTGTAAGGTGTATACATATATACAGGATGTCTCGAAAATGAGTGCAAATATTTTAACCCGTAATAGAACTCGCTAAACTGAACAACTTCTCCTTTTATCATTTTTTCGAAAACGCCCTCAAACTGAGTTAAAATTCAAAACAGTTTTACTCTAAAAATGCATACCCGCCTATGGAATCATATCTTAATTTAATGGCACAAAACACAAAAACATTTCTTTGATATGCAAACCAACAAAAACTGCATAGGTATTTACTGATAAAACTTTTAGTTCACATCTGGTCACCAACGTACTTTATCAATTGAGGGTTAGGTTAGTTATTGACCGCATGTTTCTTGGGCAAGAACTTTGAAATTTTAATATACTTGTATCGTTCACCTTTAACTTAGATTTGCTTACCAAGCGGCTCGTCAAATTTAGGGGAGATAAATTATTGAAAAGGTATGCGATTAAATGAAAAACGATAAATAGAAAAGTTTTTATTTTGGTGAGCTCTATCACTACTTAAAATATTTACACTCATCTCCATAACACCCTGTATAGCATGCAAGTCCATCCAAGTCACATCCATTTGTTGAATCATTATTTTTGAGTCACGTTCGCAGGCTTAAGTGCATGAACTTGGCAAGGTAGTAGTAGTTCATGCTCCATACAAAGCTGATTTAAGATCGGTAAGTTATAATTTCCTTCCATATCTCTATCCTTTACATAGAAAAGATTTCACCGTTATTTCATTTATAACTGCTGCATTTTTCTGCAAATGTACAAAATCCAACCAAAAATTCTAATACTGGTCGAGGAATAAAATATTTGGGTTTAAGTCTTATTATTATTAATTTAGCACGACCTCAAGTACTGTTATTTAAATGAATTTAAACCAATAACTATTCCTAGAATGTCTCATTCAACATTGAAAGGTTATATAATCATCGTTAGTACCTAAACCTTGTTATAGAAGAAACCCAGTTTTACTAGCTCGCCATAATAAAAAAAGATGTACCTGAAAAGCTACAGGGACAAATTCGCGTTTTTTTAAGAGCGGCATCTGCTGTTCTTTGAGGGCACCGTCTGCTGTTCTGTCTGTGGACGATGTACTGGGCAAAATTCCTCATGGTGATTGGAAATGTACGCGTTCAACTCCAAATATTAAGAACTTGCCTTGTAAACTTTCTGTAAAGCTTATGTTAGTGCAAGAAAACGTGTAACTGCACATCACTTTACAAATGAAAGTAATTCAATATATTTAAGAACTTTTTTAAGATAACTTACATCAAACTACATTTAAGCGGAAACCAGCAAAAGGCCAGAACCTAAAGTAATAATGATAATAGACAATCCCTAAGAAATCAACAGGCTTGTGATAAACAACATCCCTAGCAGATGTTTGCCTATAGAGAAATTCTTTGGGATAATGCATTATTGATACTCTGTTATAGATCACTTAACGTAGCTTTTCCCAAACTGTAGGGCACGCCCCCTGGAAAACGCATAAATCCTCAGGGGACACAGCAGATTAAATAAAAAAATAGAACGCAAATTATATATTGAAACTAATAAACTAATACAAAACACCTTTACTTAACTTAATGTTTAGTTTTAGCATATTACTTTTTTTACAAGAAATTGCATGTAGCATATATAATGTACTTAGGAGTACAATCTAAAACTGCATAAAACTTACTAATAACTAACAACTAGCAATTTATTTAAACAAACTAGTGGCTTAAATGCGCCTGTTCTGTACTGCACAACTTGGCCAGGTTTTAGTTCACGTTCGATGTTGTGCCACTTTCTGTATTTCCATTTTATACAAGCTACCAGAGAAAACAACTTCACGCAGATAAGATGTAGGAAATCTTCGTCCAGTGATAAATCTCTAGGTGTATCTTCAAACGGATTATTGGTTCACCTGTATTTGGTCAGAAGACTATCATTTTCAAAGAAGCAACGTTGAAAATTCTTAGATAACGTTTTTAAATGATGTTCGATGAATTTAAAAATGACACATACATTTATATGGCTTGGTTTGTTATCGTTAATAAATATTTTTAAATTAATATACATTTCTGTGTCTTCACTGTTTATCTTGTTCGACCAATGGTCCAATTTTTGTGAAAATCTGTTAAGTTTATCTGATAGTTGAAATATATCAGTATTATTTACTTGCAACTGGGTATTTAAGATATTAATTTTCCAAAAATGTCAATCAAATGAGTCAGTTTCATTATGGACAGTATGTCAACAAAATTCTGGTTATGTGTGTGATTTTCTTCTTTCAAAAACGCATATATATTCCTGTCTAAGCTCAAAGATCAGTTGTATAACTTTTCCGCGTGATAAACACCGAGATGCACAATAAAACAGTAGTACTGTATGGTCAGCGCACATTGAAGAAAATAGTATTGCCGTTAAGTCCTTGTTTTTATATAATTTATAACAGAAATTACAATGGATAATACCAAATGAAGTTCTGAGCTGATTTCCTTTGAAGCGAGAGATTTTCTGTGTACCATGCAGTGATGCCAAGTAGAATTTGGATTCTTTTTGCATATAAGTTATTGTAGACCTTCATATCTTCCTACCATTGTCGGTGCTCCTTCAGTGCAAACACCAACACAGTTTTTCCACTCCATGCCAGAGTTTACTACGAGCATATAGGTAATTATCAGCAATTTGAAACAGATCTACACCTGTAGTTTTTTCTGAATGTCTTTGTAAAAAATAAGTTCTCGCTTATAGATGCATTACAGCAGTAGCCAACGTATAACGTATGGGTAATAAGTTTTGAGAAAAAGTGGCATTGAAATTTCTGCTCGATTTTGATGTCTGATCTAGTTGTCGTGAAACCGGTAAGCAAATCGTGTTTTGTTATTGAGATTAGTTTTCATGTTGTTAAAAGATCTAAAATTAACCATTAATTTTCGTTTGAATAAAATTTCGTTATTTTGCTGATTAAGCATTTTCTCAAAACTTATGACCCATACGTTACTATCAAATGTACATCATACGTTACTATCAAATGTACATCTGTCATAACATTCGTTGCCTCGTCTTATTTCTAAGTTTCGAAAGAAGCTGCTTCTGCAGATCCTCTGACATATCATCGATACGTCTATACTAATAGTATTATTTGATACTGGTATTTTCTGAAACTCTTTAGTTGAATCTCTGATAGTTAGCTCCGTACACTGTTGCGTCTATATCAACGGCAGCACCTACTTAATAGTGTGAGGTTTCTTGCAGTTGGCTATACCATGTACAACTTTATAAGATTGTTAGATCATTTTCGACCTCGTTCAGCCATTTTGCTATCAGTCCAACTATAGGTTGTCATTAACGAAATTAGTTAAAAATATTCTGCCCGAATTTTCACTGCATTTGGCCCTGTACTAGTTACATTCGAATTTATTCCGGCGGGCATTGAAATGCTTGCGCTTCGTATTTGTTTTTTTAAGTAACCAATTCTTTAACGCTGGCGCAAGGCCATAGTAAGATTTCTTTCCTCGAAACTATTATAAATATCACCGTTTATGTTGCATTTGCCGAATTGTGTCCGTGAATTCATTCTTTAATGCAGGAACCGATCGCCTGCCCAAGGCCGACGTGAAGTTTCTTTCCTGGAAATTAGATTGTAAAATAATACCTTTTCTTAGCTTCTTGAATTGCGCCCCTCGCTCGCTGAAAGTGCTGATTTGGCTGTCGAAGGTTCTAGAATTGTTCGTGTTATTTGTTCCTTGTTTCTTTTACAAGGCTGGCAGGTTCTTTGTTCTGAAGGAATGAGACCATTCTGCGCGGGGGTGACCATCGTTTTTACCCGCGCTTTTCTGAATTAATTGGCATCGAGCTGTGAACCACAACTAACGTGCAAGTTTTTGTCGCTCCCGGGCCGCGTGCTTGCGGTCCGGGATGCTTTCTGTGAACACAGTGTAGTTTCGTGTTCACGTTATGCAAACTTTGTGATCTTCACGTAATTAAATTTTGATTTGGAGTTCAGCTTAGACCTTTGGCACGACTATTTTACCCTTGTTGGGTGTTTGAAAGAACGCGCGCGGTGGGCAATTGAGTATATCGATAATTCAGTGTTGGCAAATAGCCGAGTCGTCTCCTTAAGTTGTTGTACTTCCCAGGGGAAGATAGTTGCACCATTTGCAAATCCAATTAGAGACGACATCTTTAAGCTTGTGATTAACGGTTTCCCGTACCTTTGTGGGGAAAAACCTTTTGCGTACTGCATTTTTGAATTACCGACGCTGAGTTTATCGAAATCAACGGGAGGCCCACCGCGTGTCATTGTTGTAGTGCCCTGGTTGCATTCTTTGCAAACTCCGATTACGTCGTGCCATTCCGAAGCCTGGAATAAACCAACTCTATCGCTCCGGTTCTTCCCAGGGAGGGGCCCACATCATTTTAGGCGCCGCTCAGCGCTAAGCAACCATCAGGCCCGGCTCCGGCCCCTTCTGTACCTCTGCAACGGCCTGCCAAGCCTCCACGAGGACGAGTACACCTGCATCTAACACCGCATGCTTCAACTCAGGTAGGCGCCTTGTATTGTATCAACTAAATAATTCGGGTGCCTAACTTAAGGTGCAATTTTATATTTTATTGTGCGTCAGTGCTTATAAACGTTGCGTACGTCCGCTAGGACTTATGATCTGTCTCAGTTAATGTTTACCAGGGGCTGTACTCCTGGCGTCCATTTTATGTCACTTGTCTTGGATAATATTGTGTTTTTTGTGTCTTTGTAACTAGCCCTTAAGATATATTTTGGGTTTTGTGGGGCCCCCTTTCATATTCACGTAGGATATCGTATTACTAAATTTAAACTCACCTCCGGGTGTTTGTTTTAATGTACCGATTTGTGTAAACTGTCATTTGTTCCTCATTTGTTCCTTTAAATAATAAACCTGTTAAAGACAGTTCATTCTTTTTTATGAATTTTGAAACCCCTTCTGGGTCACTCCCTAATCCAGTGTGGCAAAGGCCAAGTGTAATTAATTTTGTGAAGTTAAAGCATGCTCTTTTGATTAAGCGAGCCCCGAGATTTGGGCCAGTCAGTGTTCTTTTGTTATTCTTTAGTGACGGTGGCCTTGAAGGTAAGTGATTTAACGACAAGGTCACCCGGCTACTCGGAGGAGGCTTGGTAAACAACAGGCTGAGGTGTTCAGCAACGTACCTGGAGGACTTCTACATAAGCTACGTGTATTGTTCTTGGTTCTAGACACGTTAGCCACCCCTAATCAGAACCAAGTGGCGCTCAGGCATTTATTTTTCTGTTAAGCAAGCTTTAGGATAAGTACCCCGTCGGTTTTCCATTTAAGTCTTTGAACTACCCGTTCCCGACTGAGCTAAGTGCGAGTAACCGGAGCAACAACATCTGTTCCAACACATCACGATCTGTGATTTCTAGGGAAAGCCGGCGAACCCTGTAGTTTGTACCCGAGTTTGCACAATCAATACGACCTATGTCGATCTGATGAATTAATACCGTAACAAAATATAAGCAGAGCTCTTTAAGGCAACGACAAAACTATATTAAAGGCTAATTCCTGATTACTAAACTCTTTCAACTTTTTCACAAAGAAATTGCTAGGTTTATTTTCATAGTCTTTATGTTTTGTTTGAAAGTGCCTTTTTAGTTTATTTGGTTTCATGCTGTCAGCAGCCAAAATATTTAAACAGATTACACACTGTGGTTGCTCTTCACCATTAAGGATGTATTTTCAAATCAAAACTCAAATACTCGTCACAATATTTCCTAGTATTTGCTTTAGGAGTACTAGCAGCTTCTTTATCTGGAGATCCAGATGTATTTGCACGCTCAATATTACATAGGTATAGATCCCATTAAATATTTTCCATACTTGAAAAGTATTTGTACAAACTTTAAATCACTTAGGTTAGGTGTAACAGAACAAAAACGAAATATTACGCCCTTACTTGTTGCCACTCTCTATTAATATACCTAACTGAACATGCATCATGGTTGTATACGTTTCGTCCCAACTATCACGGTTTCTGGACTATTTTACAGCGCTCGAGAAAGTTCGAGATTCCATCTTGTTAGAAGTGGGCGTGAATCATAACATATTTGCAAAGGGGGGCCGCGAAACTTAAAAGTTTGGGAAACGCTGACTTAAGTCGTTCTTCCACTTCTAAGCGAAATATGCTAAAAATCGGATTTTACAACTGCGCTACTTATTGCATATACAAAATTGGAGGTAATTTACGCATGCAGATTATCCTTAGCAAAATACATAGAACATGTTTAGAATTGACATGTTTAACTTTGCTTCAGGCAGCGATTCAATCGACGTCAAAGTGCGAAAATCAAGGAAAATCGCTGACACCGGGCGCTGAGCAAAAATCTTACTGGCAGTAGTGCCCCTCTAGCGACCAAAAGAGAATTGGGGCCCGCAAATGGAAGCCGCCACTTGACGGACGAGCTTCGATGAAATCAAAAACAATCTTTCTTTAATATTTTGTTTCTACTTATTTCCATGGTTTTATAAACAGGGTGGTTGTTCACACTTCCTCCTTTTCTTTTTTTTTTGTTTGGTGGTTAATAATATTTCAGTTATTTACTCTATTCTTACCTAAGTTCACTGTTGAATAATAACCGTACGCTACAGCGGCAAACAATAATTAAATATGAACCCAGATCATAAGTTCACAATAATTCATACTTATAATTAAAATTCGAAACAACGCATTTGACAAAACCACAAATTATAATGGCAAACAATTAAAATAATTGTAATTTAAATTGGAATCATATCTGCAAAACAACAAATTAAAATTTAGCTTGCCAGCACATACCTTAAAGGTTGAGCTGATGAAAGAACGCCCGATCGCCGGCATACAAGCTACTAGAATTGCTTGAATCGCTTGACGATCAATATCGCCTTAACGTACAACTGCTTTTCCGCTTGGACACACTTGATGCGTTGATTCGGTATACCCCTAATTGAAACGAAATTGCAACTTATAAAAAAGCTACTAAGTTACTGGATTCGCGCGTGATTAATAACGTAAAGCCTTTGTGAAACCGACGCATAACGTATCGCTGGCAAAACTGTCTTGATCGTAAACTCTGAGCTACTGAATTTTAGCAATTTTAGCGTGCACTTACTGCAATATTCCAGGATGCTCCGACGTGGGTTTTTTCATAGGTGGAAAGCAGCCAAAAAGGTGTATTGACAGCTGAAAATTAACGCCATCTTTCAGCGGCCCAAATATAGTCCAGGACACTGCATTCCGCACATGGTCCACAAGCGTGTATGCTGCAAATGCCGGGAAGGTTCAGCAGATGACTCACTATGTAATGCGCGTACCGCACAAAGGGCTCCAAAGTTCACAAGCGGACCGTAGAGATACGAGCAGCTCGCTTTTTAAGCGTGCCGAAGCCATTGTTTATAGAAAACAAAAATTATCGCCAAAAAGCAAGGCCTACTCTGAGGAACATGTGACACAAATCCCTTGTGGTCCAATCGATTCTCTGTATCGGCCGGTATCAACCAAAGTTGGGGAAAGAAACCAACTTGAATTGCAAATTCGGCAACTGCTGTTATCGCCAAGTTTGCACATTTGAAAAATTAAGCTTTAAAGATGCGGAAGCGAATATCTCAAACGCAGTTCATCACAAGGACGCCAAAATACTACGGGGCATTACATGTTTGCTATTCGCGATACGTTGTGGTCATTGGTCCATTATTGTTTATAGTATCTTGTTTGTGTTCAGGTGTAACTCGATATTTATGCTTTCGTCCTGTGTGGATACTTAAGTCCCCCATTACAATAGATTATTTTGATGTTCCAGCCATATTTATTGCCTGGATTACTCTTTCAAAGAAATCATGTTTTATGCTTGCTCGAGCACTTTTATTCATACATTAGACCAGAATTATTTTTTTATATGCACGTATTGACTACCACAATTCTTTCATCAGCGGGTCTCATTTTGATTTGAACACTTAAAACTGTTTATGAGTTATGAGTAGGACTTCTACAATTTCACTTTTAATTCTTTTTTGTATTTATTTTAACAAGCTTGCAATTCTCAAACGCTGGTTTTGATAGTGGCGTAAGGGGCATTCGCGTTCAGTGCTGGTCTACGATGCGGTCGAGTTAAGTATACACACCGAGCGAAATAGAAAGACGACCAAGCGCACAGTAAAAGTCGTGTTTTGACGGTGGTCTTATGGTATTGCTTTACCGGCCCTTGTGGCAACTCTACAGCTTTTTCTGGATCATCCGCATTGAGTTAAGTTATATGAAATGGCGATCACGTGCCGCTTGAATTATTGAAGGATGTCTTTTCGAATTGCTTTGGATTTAAAAGTGCTGAACGGGACACATGGATTGACAGCAGACAGGACTATCCATCCGAGCTGTTGGTCCTGCTTAGCCAACGGCCACCGTTGATTCACAATTATTATTTCCCTAATATTGGGATCAATTTCCTGTTGCGATTCTTGGGTAGTTATTCGCTAGCTCAGTACTTCACCTGGAACACCGTTTCGAGCAGGAAGCCAGCCCCTGCCTTCAAATTGGTATCGTTATTAACGGTTGCGGTGCCACGGTATAGGGTTTAAACCGCGTACTTGCCAACTGGAGAGCGGTTCACCCAATCACTTTCAAAGTTGAGTACCCAAACTACGGTTGCGAAAGTAAAAAAATTTAAGACAGTCGTCGAATTCATGATGTTAACAACATGTGTGCTAGATGATTGGTTTCGGAAAAAGATATTTAGAAGACCTGACCCGCCATATTCTTTTGTGCGTAGTGACGAACCCTAGACTTAAACAAAAAAAAATCTATTTATTAGGTAATCTCGTGTGCTTAACATATTTATTGGTAACATACCTCGCATCGTTCGATTAAAGGACCCAAATTTGGATCTCAACTCCGTCTAGTAGACCAACCGTTAATTGGAGAGTTAGTTGGTTTTGTAACCAGTGCATGAAATTTATTCCCTTAGAGTGCATTACCGTGACGCCACGTTTAGGAAATTCCTTGTGGTAGTAATTTGATAGCACGCCGGTCCTAAGCTGACTTCGGAAAACTTTTCTCTAATTTGTGCGTTGTATAATAGTTGCATCATCTTACTTCATGTGATTTTATTGGAAGGCGAAAATTCAGTCGAGTTATTCCCAACTGACCATATCATTTTAAAAAGAAGTTGTACCTGTTCCCATACCACAGAATCTGCTAACTAATGGCTTACTGAGAACTATATTGCTATTTAGGGGGACATTTCTGGAATTCGCATTTAACTCTACAGAAAATAACCTATAGGAATCTATTTTTTTACATTAGAGAACATTAGCCATTTTTTAGATACATAGCTTTGCTGGTTTTGTCTACTATAGGAACTTCATAGCCCTGGAATGGTATGTAAAAGCGTATTTTAGCTACTTTATTTTAACTTTAAACTTATTTTACGTAAACTCTCCTCCTGTGAACGGTATAGCTTCCAGAGAGTGGGAAAAAGGTTACGTACTGTATATTTATGTGCAGATGCAAAATGCATGCACCTGCCTCGGGGCGTTTGCTTAGTGACACAACGTGTCGCGAAATGAGCCTTTTATGTCACGCCATGCTGAATGTAAACAATTTCGCCCGCGTCAGTGCAGGCACAGTTTCTGTTTGCAATAAAAGAAAATTGCAGCACTTCCAAGGCTGCCCTAAATATTAATGCCCAATGGGCGTATAGATTCCGAGTATTAAACTCCGCTTTCTTATTGTGCAGCCACACTTGCAAAAATCGGGAATAAATTTCGGCAACTATTCATCAGTATGCGAAAGAGGTCGTGGCAAATATGATTTTTTCATCGCCACGTGTCGAATACGTAAATTTTGAATTTGTCAGCGGGGCTCATAAATTTGTTAGTCAACAAAGCATCGCTAGTGATTGAATTTTTAGAAATTCGTGATTAATTGCCGCCTCCGTGCATTCCAGATCGAATAATTTAATACTGGAACACTCATGACGCTGAAACCGAAGACATCTTCTGCAATTTGTTACGCAAACTACTTCTTCAATTTACAGCTCTCTTCCATTTAATCGGCGCGACTGGGATTAAATTTGCTTCAAGATATGCACTCAACTCGGTGCTTACTGTGTGCCCTTGAGATGCTGCTACTCTGAAAACGTTTTCCGACCTCAATCGATAAGCTAAAGGCTCCACAAAGCCCTATATTTTTGAGCAAGTTGGTTAATTTGGTGCCATGTTTTTAACTTGCCCTCGTTTCAATCCGTCCATGTACTTGTGCACGTACAGTCGTGTGCAAATAAATCTGGGACAGTGTTTTTTTCACATGCAGATTCAGTTAAGAATTGAAGAATATCTCCATGGATTTCCTGCTATCAGAAAGAGTTACATTAAACTTTAACAGGTACTGAAACTCGTAACTCTCTCTGATAGGAGGAAATCCATGGAAATATTCTTCAAATTCTTAACTGAATCTGCATGTGAAAAAAACACTGTCCCAGATTTATTTGCACACGACTGTACATCTGCTGATGGTGCGTGACGAAAGTAACATTTTGCAGGCTAAAGTATTACTACAAAAATAGAACAACATTCTTCTAGCTGGACAATCTTGCTTTCAGGCAACGGATACTTCAAAGAGCTAATTATAGAAAACCTGAAAGACCTAATGCATTTAAAATTTAATACCGAATAGAAACACAGCAACAATAAATACGAGTACGCCAATACCTATGTGATAGGAGTACTTACGCCCTTTTCTTGTACTACAAGGGTACATCCGGGGCAAATTGCTAAGCATCATGCTGTTTTAAACTTTAAACTTCTAACAGGATAAGGTTATGAAAACGTTGACCGAAAAACTAGCGAAGTTTTAAACGTGTATCTGGGGCATTGTTTGGAGGTGTTGTTTTCAATAGCTCTTTTATTATTAATTAGGCTGTGCTATAAACGAACTGTGAAGCTGATTTTGCTGCAGCAGCAATAAACACAATTTTAAAGCCAGTTTGCAGAAATGTTCAACTCCAACATCAGTCGCAGGCCCGCCTTAGTTGGAGACGCAAATACCTGCGACTTCAAATGATTTGTGAGAAATCTCCTTAATGTGAAATAGATAGAAGTGGCGGAAAGCCTTGCTGTAAACGATTGCTGCCTATTAATTGTTTGTAGGTGTCACAAGCCAGCGTTTGCGTGTCCAACAGACGGTACTTTCATCGTGTGCCGGTTAGCAATGGAAAGGAATGAATTTGTGAACATAGACAGGTGTTCGCTTCCAAGCAACTGCAATCGCTTAGTCATTGCAATGCGAGCAGAACATAGAATTGAAGGTCGGTTTACAGCATGCGTCGTACCTAGCGAGCATCAGCCGCAATGGTCCGTCGAAAAATTGCAGAATAACATTTTTCTACCAATGATACCTATGTAAACATTAATGTCAATTTGCAAAACAAAAAGGGCAGCTTTCAATCATCTCGTAGTGCGGTAGTCAGACGATCAATCGTTTCGTTTCTTTCTTCTCAAAATAAAATAACTAGATAAGGCTAAATAATCTCGCTATAGAAGCAACCTCCCTACTTGCGGACAAGTACAAAACTGATGACGACTGATGCCAACGTCTGCCAATCTACCGCGGTTTGTAGTGAGGTCAGTTTTAGTTATTTTTCGGTACTTGTAACTATTCGTTATCGAGTACTCGTTTACTCTACGCGCTTCACGCAAAAATCCCCAGCCAGTTCGGATAGAGTACTGAAAGTGCAGCTATTTGCTGTTTCCGTTTGTATCACATCGAGTGGCGGGTACTCTCCGCATTTAAGAAGTGCTTACTTCTTTGTTTCTCAAAATTGAGAATGGAGATAAGGACTTATGCATAATGAATGATGGCAATAAAATAAAAAGCAATGTTAAACTTCAGTAACTTTTTAAAAATTGTAGCGAATATTTTGCAAGTTGATATCCGTTACTTCGAATCTTATTGGGTAACCAGTACTCGTGTACGGAATAGTTACTTTTTTCATATCACAAGCGGTTTGTGAGAAACTCGAATGCTGGGCTTCAAACAGCAAACATGTAAGCAGTGCTCCATCCTTCGGATGTTGTCGAATTGTGAATGGCGCATTGTGAATGATTAGCCCATCTAATTTCGAGATTTCGGGTGTGTGTTTCACTACAAATTACACGGTGTGGCCGGATATGAGAGCTAATTTCACTAATTTAATCGGAAGCTTACGTTACTGCGACCAGTTATTCGCTGTTAGCTAATTTTTGCAAGCGGCACAACCCATCGTGAGTCAGCCCGGAAGCGGTTTTAAAAGAAAAGTCAGTGTTCGCCATAGGTAATTAGCAGGCTTACCCTGTGCCTAATTTGAAAAGCAAACTCGCTGCGTGTTGGAATGTCTCCCTTATCATCAAAGAGGAAGCTATAAAACAATATCTATCGGAAGCTGTTAAAGAGAAACATGAAAATTCCAGGGCAAAAAGATCAGCCAGTGAAAGATCATCTGAGGAAGACCCCCTAGTGGCTCAGTTAAGGAAAATAACTAGAACTAATAGAAAAAAACTAAGTAGGAAAGATAATGAGAAAAACACTGGTAACGACAAAGGCAACGGACAAGGAATAGAACAAAAGAACAGAAAAAATAAGAAAGCAGGGAAAGAAGAGGGCAAAATTAGAAAGATAGGGACGTGGAATATTAAGAGTATGAGCGGAAAAGAAGTAGAGCTGGTTAATGAATTCGAGAGAGCGGGATTAGAAATCATGAACCGTTGGAAAGAGTACTTCCAAAAGCTTCTTATAGCAGAAATAGAACACGAACTAGAAAACCCGCAAGACGAAGGTGGAGGAACCGTAAGGGTTGTAGAAGGAGAAGAAAACGAAGTAAACGAGATCACGATGGAAGAATTAGTGGAAGCGATAAAAGTGTTGAAGTATGGAAAAGCTCCAGGCAGTGATGGAATTACAACGGAGATGATTAAAAATATGGGGATAAGTGGACGACAAACATTACTGAAGATATTCAATAGAGTATGGAAGGAAGAAAAAATACCAGGTGCATGGGAATTGGGATTAATACTACCACTTTTCAAACGGGGAGATACGATGGACTGCAATAATTACAGAGGGATAACCCTACTGAGCACAGTACTAAAGTTATTTGAAAAAATCATTGAGAAAATATTGCGGAAGGAAGTGGAGCCGACGATATTGCTAGTGCAAATCGGGTTCAGAAAAGGAAAAGTACGCAGGATCATGTGTTCACAATCAAAGAGATCATTAGCAGAGCAAGAGCAAGATCTAAAGCAATATATCTGGCTTTTATAGATATGGAAAAGGCCTTTGACCTAGTAACGAGAGAAATTAATCAGGGTAACTAAATGTCTTTACCGGAAAACAAAAAATAGGGTAATTAGAAAGAATGCAGAATCTGAGCCATTCTATACGAAGATGGGAGTTAGACAAGGAGGGAACCTCAGCCCGTTGTTATTCATCACCTTTATGGATAAAGTAATCAGAGAGGCAAAACAAAGAACAAACCCTCTATTTGTTGGATATAGAAATTTAGAAAGAGCCGACATCTCAGAATGTGCATTCGCGGATGACATAGCACTAATAGCAGGTCGCGAAAAAGATTTAAAAGCGAATTTGAAAGTATGGAATGAAGTGCTGAAGGACAATGGAATTAGGCTGAACAAACTGAAAACAAAATAATGGTAATAGATAGTGAAAGGAAGGAAGTAGAAGTAAAAATAGACGGGGAAACAATAGAACAGGTGAAGAATTTTAAATACCTGGGAGTACATATAGAAGAAACAGGTAACCAAGGCGTGGAAGTAAATAACAGACTGGTAGCGACGAATAAAGTATACTGCGCTCTGAGTAAAGCTTTTATAAATGAAAAAGAAATAAGAGAAGAAACAAAAATGAAGGTATTTAAGGCAATATATAGGCCAATCCTTACTTATGGGAGCGAATCATGGGTACTGTCAGGAAAAGAGAAAAGCAAGATCAGGGCTGCAGAAATGAAGTACCTAAGGAGGGTGCTGGGAGTTACCAAAAGAGACAGACTTAGGAATGAAGCAGTAAGACAAGAACTGAATATCGAGTCTATAGAGGAATTTATAGAACGCAGACAACTAGGATGGTGGGGACACCTGCAAAGGATGGAAGGAAAGGAACAAACAAAGAAGATATGGGAATCCAAACTGACAGGCAAAAGGAAAAAAGAGAGGCCAAAGCAAACATGGGATGAAGTAATCGAGAAGATCCTAAAGAAGAAGGGAAAACCTTGGACAGGCTAAAAGGCTAGCAAAAGATAGAGCCAAATGGAAAAAGTTTTAGTGCCGCTTGAAAGCTCATAGTGACGCGTTATTTTCCCGTCTTCGACGTAGATAGAAAGTTTCCAAACTATTTAGGCTTGGAATGTTACCCGGTTCCCCAGCCTAAGCAAAAGTATATTAATATGAAAATTGTTGCAACATATTTTTACGTTGCGCCTTTCGGCGTGTAGTATTTGTAAAATTTACTGCATTTGCTCACGTGAAAGGTGGCTCGACGCAGAAAATAATTGTAACCCGGCATTATTGAGGTTGAGCTTATTAAGCTCAGCCTTCTTTGTTACTAAATCTACTACCGCGGGCAGTCATATATTTTCAGTGCATGTTGAAGTTATGCTAGTATTTTTTGGCCGTGTTTTGCGATTACATCCTAATATGACCAGTCTATTTGTGTGTTCATGCCGTTCATCTTGTTTGTTTCTGCCTATAAAGCTGCTGATATCAAAGTAGAATAAAGTACGTTTACTAAATTGCTTTTGGGTTGGATTTTGTTTAATAATTTGCTAAAACCATAAAGTACGCACTGCTCAAGTGCGTTTAGTGTATCAGCGTCATTTAATCTCTCCTTGTTTTAAAATACTTGTAAAGCAGATTGTAACAGAAGATTAGCTTTAGAAACGAGCAATTGAATTCTAAAGTAAATATTTGTATACGCACCCTCTCACTGGCTAGCCTAGGCCAATCGGAGAAGATAATTTATCATTTGCGTCCCAATGCAAGCAGACCTGTTGTAAGTGCGGTTCGGTGTTGTCGTAAACTCGTGTTTACATCGTAACAGTTTTTCATGCATTATTCTGAGATCATCAAGTGTTAAGAGGCATTTAGAGCTCTCTGAAGCAGTGACACAGTTATTTCCACCAAGATGCGGACGTACGGATTTATTTTTTTCAACTCCACGTAATTGTGGGTAACCCTCTATTTCAGGTAGGCTTTTGTTCTTTGTGGCTTAGTGCTGATAATTAGGCAAATTGCGTTATAGGCCCTTTAAGAAACATTAAGATGCCTTGTTGTCAATTTGATGTATTTGTCCTTTACCAGGGTATGGACAGATCATGGTTTTCTCTCACTCTAAAGTACTTTAGAATAAAAGGGAACAACGCTCTGTTCGTAACCTGATTGTTGTCCCCCCTCGCTCTAAAATACCTTAGAGTGAGAGGATCTGTACGTACCCTGGTAAAGAACAAATACGTCAAATTGACATCAATGCGCATTAGTAAACACTCTAAACCGCTAAGCAATTTCGATGCATTCGTTTGCCGCCGACATACAGACCTTTTGACAACAGCACTGCTCCCGTTTATGATAGCTGAAAAACTCTGGCGTTCTGTAAACTTTGTCCCGTTCCTCGTTGCATACTTGTCAGACGACGGTGTTGCTAACCCCGGAAAACCAGTTGGCCGCAGCTACCTTAGGGCATTAGCTCTATTTTAAGAATTTTATATGTAAGTAAGAGTTTTGGGTAAACTAGTTCCAAGGGAACTTTTCTAAAACCTAAAGCATCTAACAAAAGGTAGTTATTAAAATATTATTTTATATACTAATTCTTCGCTTAATTTCGTTTGTACATTCTTCTGTGTGTCAGGACATTTTTCAAATCCTACGAATGTGCGACCTTTTGGAGTATTTTCTGTTCAAAGATTACGACTTCGCTTGTATATAGTTTTTCTGTCATATTTTTATGCTTAATATTTCTTCAAGTTGTGTGCATGCAGCTAACGGGTTATAGTTTTAAGCAGTTGCAACGGCCGCTGTAATTTTCTGTAAGGTACTCGTTTTGGTAACCTCGCTTATAATTATTTTCTTGGCTTATTTAAAATTCTAGAGATTTAGCACGCAGCGCCTCGTTCGCTTTGTGATTGGTTGCAGATGGTCAGACAGCGCGGCAAACAGGTTCCCCCTGCACGCCGCGTTCCGCAGTGTGTCTGGCATGAGACAGCGCGGCTTCAGTCAGTAAGGAGCCAGCTTCGATCTTGAACGTTTGAGTTTTTTGTGCAGTTACTGCAAGCAGGTTCTTTTCGAGAGTAGCTCCGCCGCCTCCGCGGCCCTTGGGTCGTGTGAGCCGGCGCGGCCTTTCGCCGAGTAAGTGTGCTGATACAGTTTTGGTTTGATTTCAGGGAGGCGTTGCAGGCCGTGACAGTGCCAAGTGGTGCTTTTGGTGTTTGTGCGTCTCCTTTTCCGATGACCGCCGTTCTGTAATTTCAGAATGCTTGTAGGGCAATTGTTCCGCTAGGTAGCTGGGATCCAGTCTTCAGGACGAGCAATCAACAGGTCTCTACAGTTTTCGTTTTCCCATGAGGGTTCCGCCTCAGGCCCTGCAAGTCAGGGGATCTTGGATCGTACAGCACCCACGCATATAGCCGCAGCTCTTCGGCACTGGTAGGCGAGCCCCCGACACTGACGACGCAGCCAGGTGAAGCTGTAATTGAATCAGGTAGCGTGAGTGGTATGCAAATAATCAAGGGTAATACCACAAGCAGTGGATATATTTTTGACAAATACTTTGTCGTTTCCGTGTAAATTATTGCGTTTAAATTTCAAGATACAAAATCACAGCCGAAGGCGAGTGACATTTAAATGTGATTTTGTTGAGTGAAATTTGCAATAATTACTATGGAAATGGCAAAATATTAAAAAAAAATGTATTCACTTCGAGTGGTATTTGGGACGACTATTTAACAATATTAATACGTAACCTAGCGATATCACTAAAGACAGAACATCGTTACTAAGCAACATTTCGCCTTAAGACTACTTAGTTTTTGAGTAGGTACATTGTTTTGTGAATATTTTGCATGGTGCCCAATATTCAGTGATATACTGTCCCTATTGGTTGAAAGAAGCAAATCTCTGCAATATGATTGGCTTCTATATTATAGTGTTGACTAGTCATAAATATAAATGCCAGCCATCCGCTTTTGGGCTGTATGTAAATAATCACTTATAATACAATGAGTAGTCAAAGTTATGTCGAATATTTTTGCTGTGGTATCACGAATGTTCATTGCGCTTAGATCCGAAGCGCAATGAACATGGGTAGTGATACCACCGCAAAAATATTCTACTTAACTTTGACTAGAGTGGCATTCGAGAGACTATTCAATGAACCAAACTACTTTTCCAAATTAGTTTTCAGTAAATCTAGCAACAAACTACGCAATTTCTATAGTAACAGAACACTAATATTGACTTTTTCTAATAAAAATTACATTTGTTTTAAATATTTACTTGAATACCTTCTAGGAACATATATCCGCTGATATTTTTTTTATTGGTTAGATTCTGGATTTTCATTGTCACTTTTTGACAAATGACAGGTGAATTGAATGGTCATAAATATAAATGCCAGCCACCGTTTTGGGGCTGTATGTAACTAATCATAAATATGCCTTTTAGATAAATACCAGCCACCCGCTTTTGGGCTGTATGTAAATAATCATAAATAGAAATTCCAGCCACCCGCTTTGGGCTGTATGTAAATATTCATATTCTTGCAGTAAGTTAGAAGTAAAGCGACCCCAGCTAGGCCTATATTTGTAGTCATTTTTTGTTACTGTTTCTTATTTTGTACGCTGACAAACGTCGGCGCCTGTGTATTTAGCAATGTGTTAGACCAATAGACCGGTTTGCTGTACGTTGCCTTATGATTTCCCCACGTGCCTGTGCATGCTTATTTTCAGGGTGTATTATTCACCGTGTAAAGATTTATGTGAGGTAAAGCCTGGAAGAAGTTCTTAATCGTTGCAGGTAGGTTAGGGCGCTCGCCGCCGTAGGAGTCCCAGGAGTCGTGAGGCTGTACACACCGATTCTGCTATTTTCCGTTCAGCCTTTGGATTTCGTCTAGGTGTAAAGATGAAAGGTAGGCCCATTTGCTTGGTTTCTCTGTGGGCTTACCTTTGTATTCTCTATCTGATTGATGGAACCGGGTGGCGCTCAATCTATTTTATATCTGTTTACCGTCCCTTAGGCCGTAGCCCGTTATCACTTGTAGAACCACTTCTTCCTTCACTGAGTCTAGTCGGCATATCTTGTTACGGCAGAGTAGCGGTCCTAGGTGAGTCAGTGTCCCAATTTCGAGTAATATTGTCCGCGCTGGCCGTCTAGCTCGTTCGTGACTTTTTTCATGGGTAGGCGCGGTGTCGTTAAAGTCGTTTTAGACCGTAACATGTGTTAGTAATATGCATAACTAAGTAAATAATCTTGTTACTTTATTTTTAAGCTTTGTATGTTAAGTTACTTGTTATTTGCGCCGTCTATGATCATTATTTTGGTTTTCTAAGTATTCAGGTTTAGACCAACTTCTGCACTAGCTGCTTTTAGTTGATCTATCAGACTAATCAACTCACCTTGTGATCCAGTAGTAGTAGTAATAGTATTTTTGGGGAGACTCAAGTCTAGCAAGTAGGCCTTTATAGACCCTTTTTGCGAACCCCGTAAACAAGGTCTAGGCATGCAGAGTAACAGGTACCTAAGTCCTACTTAGAATTTTGCCGAAACTAAGAAGTTCGAACCCTAGCAAGCGATCTTTTACATGCTACACATCGTAGTAACATGGAACCCACGGCTTTACATCACTTCCGAATGATGGCATTCTGTAGATGTTTTCATTTGCTTTTTTTTTATTTTAAAAACTTCACCGAGATCGGGGATCGAACTCTCGACCCTTATATCAGTAGCCAGAATGCTTACCACTGAGCTATAGAGCCCGGCTATGATCGAGTAAGTAATAGGGTATCATCTGCATACCTTAAATTTCAAATGTTTCTGCGTCTTATACAAATACCATTTTTCCATTCATCGACTGCAAACCTTATTATTCCTTCCTCATATGCATTAAAGAGGATATGAGAGATGATCCTTGCCGTACTTCTCGACCGACTTTGAAGGTGTCAGTAAAGCGACCATCTACTCAGACATACTCTTTATTTGAGGAATACAAGTTAGATGTGAAGCTAATCAAGTGCATAGGTACCCTCATATCCAGCAATGCATCCCAAAGTTTCTCCCTAACAACGCAGTCAAGCGCTGTTCAATAATATAAAAATCACAGGTATCACGGCATGTTAAATTCTCTTCATTTTGCTATTACATGTCTCATATTTATGTATTAAACAGCATGATGAAATTTCCTGTAGTGTTTCATATAGATCCACAGTGAGTCCTGTACTGTTCACTATTTATTCTCCAGTTCTTGTCAATACAATTACTTCTAGTAAATACCATCAATATGCAGATCAAAAATAGATAGTGATGTCGAGAACTTTATTACTGCTGCTCAAAACCACGATTCATTTATTAACAAACAAAATGCATTTGTGTTACTTGTTGGGGCCTAGGGCTCTGCCTGTAAGCAAAGTCAGCAATTCGGGCTAAAATATACAATATATCTTCATAGTAAGTTGACGTTTTGTGCACTCTTTTGCAATTTGCAAAAATGTAAAGGAAATAGAGCACATACTGAAGTTGCTGAAAGGTTTGCCTTTTATAAATTGCGAAACAGCTTTTATTTAAATCTGTTTTTACGAAGAGAAACCTTATTACTTTTATGGAAAGAGTGGATTGGTAACCCTACAGCGTAGAAGATAAATTGTAGACACGAACCCGCTACGTACAGAGCTAATGCTCCAAGCACCTTGGAATTAAAACTCGGGCACGGAGAACATATGATTTATCATTACAGGATTATAGGGCCGCTACGGTACTGAACATTTCGACTTCCAGCTATTTTATACGATACATGCCTTACCGCAGTTTCGGTGGAACGTGTCTTGCCTTCCTTGCGGCTGCAGCTTCGACCGTCAAATTGGGAAGGTTAACCTCCGCTACCCGAGTGTTTGGAAACCAAATAATGCAACACCCCCTAATTGCTGGAATAATAGCATACGAATGCTCAGCCCTGGGGCGGCCTTCGCCATATCTCATTTCCGAATGTTGATATTCATGTCTCCCCGGGCGAGGGCAGGTGAGAATTAGGGATGCGAGCCACGCTCAGGACAATATATCAAGTATCATTCGCCGCCGCCGGAGGCGGCGTCGGCGACGTATTGAGAAATGCCTTTTAATAAAATCGCGCGCCTGCAGTTTCCGATTACTTCGCTACTGATACTTCAACAGAAACGTCCAACTTTTATGCCGAGGTGCGGCAATATATTTTCTTCCGAAGATTGCTTGCTTTCTCTGAAAGAAATACTTTTAACTCCGGAAGTCAGCGTGCTGATTGATTTATTACCGCGTGCCGCTTAAAAATACAAATACGCAAAGCACCTCCAGGAAATTCCCATCGCATTAAGAACGAATCGAGGCAGCAGGACAAGATGTGCTAATGTATTGCTTTGAGATAGCGTTTATTTTCTGCGTCTCGGTTTGTGATGTCTTCCGCCAACAGGTTTGAAAGAACGAATTTCCGTGCATCAGTGGAGTAACACATAAACGCTAACCTGACCTTCAAATTCTATTAATTAAGCAAAAGCGTCATAGATCTCTATAATTGTGGGAGGAGTTAGAGACTTTGCTACTGAAATGGTCTCAGCTAGGGTGTTACAGGTTACAGTTGTTATTTTTATCAATATTTGATAGACATTTGTCATTAAAAATGTTTACTAAAGCACACTGCCAAATATTTGCTTTTCATAATTTCAGAGGCTTTTACGGCCATTATCATTATGTAACGAGCGACTTCCGGGATCGGACCGTGTCATTATTAAGGTTAAAGAACTCAAAGTTTCTCCTGGCGTGGTTCACACGTTGAATCACCGTTCTCTTTTGCTTACCTCGTGATGAAGCCCCTTATGAGATATGGCCTTGCGTAGATAAGTTCTAAGAACTGGCATTTCTTTCGAGAAGCTTTCTTTCCAACCTCGCTGGCGAAACGAAATGATGCCGGGGTAGCAGTTACAATTTCAGAAGATTAATTTTTGGCTGCAGTTAGTTTCGATGGCGTTTATGTGAGCCTACATCTTGAAGTTGATTTTCTAGCCCCAGAATTTCGATATGACGGAAGCTCGACTCTCACGCCTTGGCGGAATTTTCATGCTGCCAAGTTTTTCGAAAATTGCACGGAATGTTGTCCGGGGTAAGTAAAGGGTTCGCTTCAAAATATTCTGCCGTCCTTGTATGCTATCGTGGATTTCTGTCTCCCTTATAGCACCTTGTGCCGGAGGGCCGATTTGAGGTTATAGCTACAGCTGGTTTTCACTTTCACGGTTGAACGTTTTATGCGCTGGAATTTTTCTGAATCTCCGGACCCGCTTTGGCCCCTGCTGCAGATGCTGTTTCAACGCAGGAGGGTATCCGACAAGGCGGCTTACCTTCAGGTCTGCTTTGTCCCAGTATCGCAAGATGAAGTACCCTCTACGCCACCAGCTTCTGGGCGCCCGAATTTGGGGCCAAACGATTCCGAAGATTGTGACATCATTCGGCCATGAGTTCGCACCTGGAATCGCGTTTGCGTTGTAATCTTTGTCTGCCCCTAAATTTATTTTTAATGTGTGCAATAAGGCTATTGCTTTACTGATGTATTGCAAACTGTAAGTATAAATTTTAATTCTTGGCTGAGGTACCTCATGTTATTACTGATAAATTTTAAAAGTATAATTAGTTGTAGCAAGTAATATTGTGGCCACCTACTATTCAGATGGCAGATCTATAATTTGTGATATTTATATGTACATTGATCTTCAATTTTTGGAAATTATACTGTTCTTATATCAACTATAAGGGTTTAATTTAGTTACGGCTGCCTATCGTATTTCAAGTTCCTGTTTCAGAAATTGTGTTTGTGCTTATGTATTTTGAGTTCACGAATTCTAGTGGGTGCACTCGCCGTATGTAATATAAAAAATCGTTGTCGCACTGGGCATTTATATCTCTTACTTCGTTCTACCGACTCTTCTGTTAAAAACCTTTATGCCTCCTTCGATTGAGCTGGCGGCCGGCAATTGCACCCGAGGATACAAAGTTAATTTTCTGAAAGAATGACCAATGAATTAAATTAGCTAACACCGTTCACTAAAACTAAAAGTTTTTTGTGTGTTTTAATGTAAGGATAACAATTATACAGGGTGTCCCAAAAAGAATGGAACTTCTATTGGTTATATATTTCTTAGGTTATAATAAACCGATTAAACCTAATATACCTTAATACAAAGTCCCTTCAGTAAGAGGGTATAGAGACATGAAGTTGAATTTTAATTCTTTTTAAATTTTTATATTAATTTCCACATAGGTTATCAGTGAAGAGCTTTTTATGGCGAATGTAGGCTTAGTTGCCGAAGCCCGTAGGGCCAAAAAAAATAAACCACATGAGGGATAAACAGGAACTTCCAGTGTTGAGACGTACATTGTTCTTTTAAATCGAGAAATCGCTACATTACAACATTTTAACCAACTTCTGTATGTATTTATTTATTTAAAGCCTTTTGGTTTACAAAGCATTGGCTTCGTCAGGAGACTATGATATAAATAATATAAATAATAAATATACAAAAATACAAACAATCTAGTGGCACAATTCTCTGACATCGTAGTAGCACTTTCCTATAAGAAATGCTTTTAATTCTCGCTTAAAACAATTAATGTTATTTATATTTCTAATTACATCTCGCAACGCATTGAAGATCTTAATAGATGAGTACATGGGTGATTTTTCAAATGTAGCTGTTCTATGACTGGGTATAGACAGAGGTAGATTAAGTTGACGTTTACCTATCGCTCACCCGCCTATAAAAAACAATGGATTACTTCACTGCCGATTTCTCGTATATTAATGACGATTTCTACGTTCTTAACTGCCGATTTAAAAAAACATTAATATGAAGAAATGTCGAATTTTATTTTGGCTAGATTTTATAATGTTATTAGAAAGAAATAGCACGCTGCATATGTTATAAACGTGCTTTTTCCATGTTCGTGTAAAATTAATCCATTCGCTTTGCATCGCTCGCTCGTAAATTAATACTGAAAAACTCTCACCTTTTTTAACTTGTAGAACAATCTACTATTAAATACATCTAACATGAGGCTGAATGACGAAAATATGTAACTTACGTAAGTATACAAGGTGCAACATTGGATTTATTAATTTTTGACATCTAAATTCTATTTAAATTTTATATAGAACACTACATGGTTGGCGCAACTTGAACATTTTTCGTTGGCTTAGTTCGAAAATACTTTTTTTGCGTCTTTATACGAAAGTGACATTTTCTGTCGCCTGTTAGGGGTTTCCCGAAAATATACGTTTAATTTCCTGGTCAGTTTCCAATGGCAGTGGAAGGGAATATAATACATTGACTCCCGTTGCCATTAAAGATGGGAGGCCATGTGATAATAATCGATCAATTAGGTCCCCTGCTTTTCATATTTAAATATTTTTGAATGCAGCTGAATACAAGAGATAGTCTCATCATAAAATGTAAAAGTGTCATATGTATAACTCTGGACTAAAATGTCATTTCCTCCCTTGCATGATTACAATTGATTAGGTACTGTTCTCGCTAACGCTGGAGAATTAAACTACATCCGTGGGAGAAAATGATACATTTTCCTTCCTAGTAATACAAATAGCTATAAAAATGTGTTAAGTAACTTTTGAAATTTTAAAACAAAATATCAAATTGGTGTTGATCAGGAACTGTTGAAAGTTGACAGGTGACTGATAAACCTAGTTGAAAACGGCTGATTGAAATAAGAATTCGTATATCAGATACAAAAACAAAAGACATTTGCTCAAGCACGTAACAATGAAGTAATTTTTACATTCAAGACACATTTATACTGTGTCCAAAAAGATATTACATAAGGGTTGGCCATGGAAAATAAAACTAATGTCAACAGCAAGCTTTAGAGGCAGCATTCTTTAGAATTTTCAATCGCGATATCAGCGTGTAATATAAACTTTCAATAACAACCACTAAGGCATTCTGCAGACATTACTTTTATATTCCTTGGTCAAGCCTTTTGTAATTTCTTTTTGAAAAAACTGTATAAGAAATGGGAAAAAATACGTATTCCATATAATTACAATCAACGCTCCACAAATAAATTGCTGTTTCCTTTCATATTTTCACTTCAAATTTCAAAATCTTATCAACATCTTTAGTAATACCTATTAATTTTATTAAAATATTTAATAATACCTATTGATTTTAGTTTAGGGCAATAAAATATTTGAAATTACATAAATTGGGTCACTATTCACTGTTCTTCTAAAAAAACTAAATAAAATTTTGTGTAAAATCATTAAGAAGCCAATATTTAAATGCCTTGTAATTAGTATGAGGGTTGAGGGTTTTGTATGTTTCGTCCGTCAACGCAGTACCCTGTTGAATGAGGTGAGGGGAATTATAAGAAATTCACGATTTTTATAAGACACTATTCCAGATTTTTAATAATAATCAAAGCTAACATCCTGCAGTAGTCCATAAACATTTCTTCACATGCGCAAAATTATGCACTAGTCGCCAGAATACAAAGCAAGAAAGCGACAAAGAATTGATAATTGCTAATTTTTTTCCCACATACCTTCTGTTCCCGCTAAGTTTCCTTTTAACAAGTTTTGCATTAAATCAGCTAGTTCCGTTGCCTATACCAGTGCCTATTTTCAGAGTTGAAGTTATTGGCACATTACCAAGTTCGTTTTCGCCGATCAATGGTCTTCTAGAATCGCGAATTTGTTCAAAATCAACGATATTCTCAACGATTTTACCATGTTGACACATTTTGTAATTGTTTAGAATTACTCCTCACCGTAATTCCATAAATTGATATAGTCGTATTAAGAAACAAAAACAAAAATGTATTAATGTGTTATTACAATACTTAGGACTGTGATAATATTAATTTTTGTTCGAAGTCCCACACTTGACGCCCCAAACAGTAACGTGGCGTTTTGTTGTGTCCCATCGTTATTTTATTGTTGATTACCCTTAAGTTGCTAGCTAGCTCAGACGTCAATGCACAAGACCCGTTTGTTACTTTAGCAGTGGCTATGGGTAAGCCACTACAGCTTTGTTCCGAGCTCGTCCCATCCAAACATCTAAGTCTAAAAACAAATCTCAAATTCCGTTAGGAATAAAAGCCAAGCCTGCTTACATAAACGTAATATGCTATATGTGATGGTTTACATACATAGAAATAAAAGAAATACAAAACGAAGATACCCAAATAATAATAACCCGTTAATAATAAAGATTAATGTTTAATTGAATGCTAAGAGCTAAATTCTACTCGCATTTAGAGTTTGACATTATCATATGCCCAGAATAAGAGAAAGTTAAATTTGAGTTTGCAATACTGCGAGCTAAAAGCTAAAAGCTACGTTCTATGCGCATTTACAGTTCACACAAGCAAAAACGAAGAAAATGCCAAACATTAACTAGCTATTTCACGCACTCCCACAATTCACTTTAGTCCGGCCCTGCGTATGCGGGTGTTTAATTGAATGTATACTGGCTAAGAGCTAAATTCTACTTACATTTGCAGTTTGACATATTCCAGGAATAAACAAAGGTTAAATTTGAGTTTGCAGTGCTACGATCTAACAGCTAACAGCTAAATTCTATGCTCATTTACAGTTCACACAAAAAATAACAAAAAAAATGCCAAACATTAACGCTAGCATGAAAGTTCCCGAAAATATATTTTACGCACTGCGACAATTCACTTTAGTCCGGTCCTGCGTGTAAGCGTAACCGTTCCCATATATTTGCTGACTCACTCGCTTTACGCGTTAAAAAATGACGCAATCATGAGCTGTGTCCGAAATAAGGTGCAACCTAGCACTTGATAGTGGATTTGATTAAATACATAGGTCAAAAATAAACCAATCCTGTTTCCACTTTCTTGTCAACTAAACAGTGAATCTGGCCCCTTTAATTGCATCGTTGGTCAAATTTGCACTTCACTTTGAAATTGCTGAAGAAACTTCCAGTTCTTAGTTATACGGACTTTGGGATGCCTTGAAAGGTCGTGCGACACTTCTGGAGTTCGGACATCAACCCTAAAAAGCAAGCGTCGGCCGGTACCTTGGCTGACCCCCCCCCCCCCATCTTTTTTTCACAATTCAAGCAGTAATGTCTTGAGCTTCCGCAAAACACCGTGCCACCTCGTCCTCCTATTTTTCACCTATCTTTAGCTTGATCGGCTGACTTTTCTCAATGCACTATCAGAAAACGCGAGAATTCACATTGAGCGCGATTGCAAATACCTAATACGTTCTTAATCCAATTAATACAACTTCAAAGTTACAGGCCAGCTTTATGCCAGTGGTTTACATATTAAAAAGCTCTGGCGAGACGAATCAGGGCCGTTACAACTGACAATAAGGATACGTATGTGGTGTCGCCAGTTATCAAATAAATTCGGAAATACGAAAGCGATTGTCGATTCAGTGAACAGTGAGAGCGGCACAATGGTCGAAAATACATTATAGATCGCTGTTCACTATCCAACTGTATCGATATTAGTCAGGCTTTGGTCTGATTGAAATGCAGCAGCACCGGATGTTGAAATCGTTTGAAGGATCCTGATCGATGCGGAGACTTTGCTGAGCAGACCGGATTATTTATAATCAAAAACATATTTTTTATTTTTGAAGTTGGTTGTAATGTAAACTTTCCACTAATTACATCTTGTCAGTTTTGTAATATTTAACTAAATTTAAGTTTAGATTAAGCAGAATTTTTGGTACAATCGAAAAACGATTTTTCATTTTGCAAGTCATAGAAGTTTTTTTGCGACTGTTAGAATATTTTAAATAGGTGTGGTAAAAAAAAGAACTGACATTTTTTGTTGATTAATTTTTTTATATTCATAATAAAGCGTAAATTACTATGGTTTCTGTGAGTTTAATTATGATAAAGATGCAAATGTTAAAATTTAACCGCGGTTAAAGATGTGTCAGAACTTAATCGCTTTTAAATAATTTTGACTTTATCATGAAATGTGCTTCACCAACAGAATTGTATCTATTTCTTCAGAAAGTAATCATGCCGCGTGTATGTAAACTAACCTAAATAAATTTTAACTATTTCCTGTCAAATTGTTTTGCTCTAAAGTAATATATCTCGCATATTTTTCAAGCAAACAAACCATCGTGCTACACACTCAGGATGTTTGTTGCCAGACAAATTTACCTCATAAATTTCTTAGAAAAAGATTCTGACAGAAAACGTCAAACTTTAATACGCCATTTTAATGCACTTGGTATATTACTGTTGATAAATAATTGAAACCTTCAACCATAAATTATCCACTTACATTAAAACGTGTTCAGAGCATATTCCGCAACCCGCAAATTCCCATTCCGTTTGGCATTTCCAAAAACGACTGCAGCAAAACCGCCTGCGAAATTTAAAACCAATTTTCCACGAGCACCACTTGCAGCGAATTGCCTCCGAAGTAAATGTATTTGTATCTGCGTTTGTACGTAACGTTTTCTTGCAGTAAATTCCAATTGCTGCAAACGCCAGCAGGAAATGCATTTGTGCCGCCCAAAAAGGAGCACCGAGTATTGAAATATCACAACATCCGGTCCCGGGCGACGTGAAAGCTCCGCGATCTCTTAAATTGAGGCAGCCTTCCTCAAGTGCCAGAGTTTCAATATATCTCGGATGAGGGCGTAAATAAGAACGGTCTGCACATACGCCTTCCCACTTTACAACCTATTTTCGAAAATTATGCGATTCCGCAATATTGACGATCTATGCACTAGTTGCGTTTTGACTGTTATTACTGAGCAAAGTCTGCAGAATACAGGGTCTCCCACATAAATATTTTATATATGAAAATTTCGTAAACGGTAAGATGTAGAGACTGGGTTAAGTATGCATGATATGCAGCATTCCAAGTACAACAAATCCTAGTCCTTTTGTTTCGTTTACAAGCTGAATCAATTACAAATTTCCATTTTTGATTTTTGTGTAGAACATTTGTCTGTGTCTTTAACTACATCAACAACGAGAAGTAATCGTAAAACTACAAGCAAAGGCAAAGGAATAGTGGATTCACATACTGCCATAAAACGAATGAAAAAAAACCTTTTTACTGCAAAACTGCATCAACAATATTTTAAAATTAAAAAATAGTTAGACGAAATAGACGGCAGGACTTACTGTGAGAATTGATGGAATACCAAAACTAGCAACTATTATTGACAACCAAAACAGAAGAGCTAGAAATGATAATGGACACGATTTATAACACTTTGCCACATTATATTTCAAAGTAACAATCAACGTCGTTTAAAACAAGAATGTTGTTAGCGATGTGAAAACAGCAGCCAAAAGATAGCAGCCAATTTTAACGACGATACCCGAAGCAACCACAAAATCAAAAGATGTAGATAGCCACACACACTACCACCAATAAGCTATTATTCGATTTCCTTAGTTTAAAAACCATAGAGAGCCAGAAATACGTAAGGAATAAATATCTATATTAACAACAATATCCTAACAACTAATAAAAGCTCTAATACATGCAAGCTGTCGAAGAGGGTAGCTGCCAAACCAAAAAGATTCAAAAATTAATTACGAGAAAACAGTACATGGTGCCACGCTTAAACTTATACATAAATTTAATTGCACCATAACCAATCTAACAGTGCCCCTGCCAAACACTCGCAAACCGTCGAAGGGGGTAGCAGCCAACCCCAAAATATTCAAAAATTAATTACGAGAAAACTGTAAACGGTGCCACTATTAAACTTATACATAAATTAATTTGCCCCATAACCAATCTAACAGTGCCCCTGCCAAACACTCGCAAGCCGTGGAAGGGGGTAGCAGCCAACCCCTAAATATTCAAAAATTAATTACGAGAAAACTGTACATGGTGCCACGATTAAACTTATACACAAATTAAGTTTCCCCATAACCAATCTAAAAGTGCCCCTACCAAACACTCGCAAGCCTTCGAAGGGGCTAGCAGCCAACCCCAAAATATTCAAAAATTAATTACGAGAAAACTGTACATGGTGCCACGATTAAACTTATACATAAATTAAGTTGCCCCATAACCAATCTAACAGTGCCCCTGCCAAACACTTGCAAGCCGTCGAAGGGGTAGCAGTCAACCCAAAATATTCATAAATTAATTACGAGAAAACTGTACATGGTGCCACCATTAAACTTATACATAAATTAAGTTGCCCCATAACCAATCTAACAGTGCCCCTGCCAAACACTCGCAAGCCGTCGAAAAGAGTAGCAGCCAACCCCAAAATATTCAAAAATTAATTACGAGAAAACTGTACATGGTGCCAAGATTAAACTTATACATAAATTAAGTTGCCCCATAACCAATCTAACAGTGCCCCTGCCAAACACTCGCAAGCCGTCGAAAAGAGTAGCAGCCAACCCCAAAATATTTAAAAATTAATTACGAGAAAACTGTACATGGTGCCACCATTAAACTTATACATAAATTAAGTTGCCCCATAACCAATCTAACAGTGCCCCTGCCAAACACTCGCAAGCCGTCGAAAAGAGTAGCAGCCAACCCCAAAATATTCAAAAATTAATTACGAGAAAACTGTACATGGTGCCACCATTAAACTTATACATAAATTAAGTTGCCCCATAACCAATCTAACAGTGCCCCTGCCAAACACTCGCAAGCCGTCGAAAAGAGTAGCAGCCAACCCCAAAATATTCAAAAATTAATTACGAGAAAACTGTACATGGTGCCACGATTAAACTTATACAAAATTAAATTGCCCCATAACCAATCTAACAGTGCCCCTGCCAAACACTCGCAAGCCGTCGAAGGGGGTAGCAGCCAACCACAAAATATTCATAAATTAATTACGAGAAAACTGTACATGGTGCCACCATTAAACTTATACATAAATTAAGTTGCCCCATAACCAATCTAACAGTGCCCCTGCCAAACACTCGCAAGCCGTCGAAAAGAGTAGCAGCCAACCACAAAATATTCATAAATTAATTACGAGAAAACTGTACATGGTGCCACCATTAAACTTATACATAAATTAAGTTGCCCCATAACCAATCTAACAGTGCCCCTGCCAAACACTCGCAAGCCGTCGAAAAGAGTAGCAGCCAACCCCAAAATATTCAAAAATTAATTACGAGAAAACTGTACATGGTGCCAAGATTAAACTTATACATAAATTAAGTTGCCCCATAACCAATCTAACAGTGCCCCTGCCAAACACTCGCAAGCCGTCGAAAAGAGTAGCAGCCAACCCCAAAATATTCAAAAATTAATTACGAGAAAACTGTACATGGTGCCACCATTAAACTTATACATAAATTAAGTTGCCCCATAACCAATCTAACAGTGCCCCTGCCAAACACTCGCAAGCCGTCGAAAAGAGTAGCAGCCAACCCCAAAATATTCAAAAATTAATTACGAGAAAACTGTACATGGTGCCACCATTAAACTTATACATAAATTAAGTTGCCCCATAACCAATCTAACAGTGCCCCTGCCAAACACTCGCAAGCCGTCGAAAAGAGTAGCAGCCAACCCCAAAATATTCAAAAATTAATTACGAGAAAACTGTACATGGTGCCAAGATTAAACTTATACATAAATTAAGTTGCCCCATAACCAATCTAACAGTGCCCCTGCCAAACACTCGTAAGCCGTCGAACGTGGTAGCAGCCATCCCCAAAATATTCAAAAATTAATTACGAGAAAACTGTACATGGTGCCCCGATTAAACTTATACATAAATTAAGTTGCCCCATAACCAATCTAACAGTGACCCTGCCAAACACTCGTAAGCCGTCGAACGTGGTAGCAGCCATCCCCAAAATATTCAAAAATTAATTACGAGAAAACTGTCACGATTAAACTTATACATAAATTAAATTGCCCTATAACCAATCTAACAGTGTCTTTGCCAAATACTCGCAAGCCGTCGAAGGGGGTAGCAGCCAACCCCAAAATATTCAAAAATTAATTACGAGAAAACTGTACGTTGCGGACACCTCAAAGTGCACGGTTTTTTGTTACTATGGTTATTTTTGCGATTTTTCGGCTTATTAAATGAGGGTTTCTCCAGTGGCGTTGCTTGTGATTGTAAGAATAGGTATTACTTTTTTAATGTTTGTATTTTAGCAAAGTTTCGCAAGTAAACAAACTATACGTATAATAATATGTATTTAATAAATATGTATCAGTATTCGATTGGTATTACGCTTTGCAGTTTGTTTCGCATAGATTTGACCAATGTTTCCATATTGTATCCTTCTCTCAGTTTTCCAAGCGTTTCTTATTCTTTCCCATAATTCATCGACGTTGTTTGATGCAAAATCCCTGGTATAAATTTTGGTAGTTCAATACCCGCAAACCTTTTCGATAGGGTTCAAGTCCGGACTTCTTGCAGGTCATGGTAATAAATTGATATTATTCTCATCAAACCATCAATGAACAACACCTAATACATGCACAGGACAGTTATCCTGTGAAAATAATGTTATCAATTACGTTAACATAAACAAAATTTATTAATTAGGTAATATCTTGCCTGTTAAAAAGTAAATTGATTAGGAAAGACCTCTCTTACAGATGGCAGCATCACATTTTGCAAAATGTTGCAATAATTTTCAACGTTCAGTCGACCATTAATTCTATAGCATGCCCCCGATCCGTGAGCATTGATCCATCCCCATACGTTTACAGAGAATCGTCCACTACTCCTTAAGGGTTGAACAAAATATTGCTCCTCAAATTTTGAATTTTGTGGTCTATACACCCTTAATCGTCAATTGGTAAATGATTGAAATACCTTTTCATCTGAGAAAACAGTCGTGTCCCAAAACTCGTCGATTTCATTCAAATAGTCAGTTGCAAACTGTATTCTTCGTTCTTTGTACTCTGGTGTTATAAAAACTTTTCTTGCAGAAGTCTCTGCTGCCAACGATTTTTAATTTTGAAAATGCAGATTTTGCCCACATGTAAATCTGCTGCGACTCGACTCAGCGACCAGTTCTCTTCCAGTTTTGTAATAGCTCGCATTTTCTCTGCTTCTGACAAATGTCTGGGAGTTTTCCGAGTTTTCAGTTCTATGACAGTTGATGCCAAACGTAAACGTCAAAACTCGACGTCTATGATTAGAATATCGTATTACAAGCTAAAAATCTGCCGTGCACTTTGAGTTGGCCGCAACGGTACATGGTGCCACGATTAAACTTATACATAAATTAAGTTGCCCCATAACCAATCTAACAGTGCCCCTGCCAAACACTCGCAAGCCGTCGCAGGGGTTAGCAGCCAACCCCAAAATATTCAAAAATTAATTACGAGAAAACTGTACATGGCGCCACAGCATAGGGAAGGACCTGGACCAACAGTCTATTGTACACGAAATTGAGAACAAACAATTAAAGTGGTCCGGACATGTACACCGCATGGAATACGGAAAGTTCGTTCCCCACATTTCGTTCTCCACATTTCGTACCCCACATTTCGTTCCCGGGATATTTCGTCTCCCCACATCTCGTACCCGGAAACTTCGTTCCCGAGCGAGCTCAATTTTCTCCTAGATTGCAGGGCCTTGAAAAACGAGTGCAGCGATCTGAATACAGTTAGAAAATAAAAGATATTTTAATTAATTTATTTATGATAAGAACAAAATAAATTGTATTTATTAAAAATGACGGTTTAATCTAAGTACGTATCTTCCTAATATGTTTTATAGGGCCATAATTTCTCATTCTGAACAACTTTTATTAGTAATATTTTGCCGTATCATGTACAAAAAGGGTAGTTTACCTGAAAAGAAAATAATTTTTGCTTAACTGTCAAGGCCGACTTGTTTTTGAAAAACTGAAAATTTTCTTAAAATTCCCTACAAACCAAGAAGAAATTATAATTCCGATAACATTTTCATGTAAAAGCAAAGAGCATATGTTTTTTGGTAAAACTAAAAATAAAATTTAGTTCCCTCTTGTAAACTCAATCCGGGGACATACTGTATATAGTTCTTACAAGTTTATTGTAATAAATTAATTAATTAAAATATCTTTCATTTTTCCAACTGCATTCCTATCGCTGTACTGGTTTTTCAACACTGTAATCTATGAGACAAATTGAGCTCGCTCAGGAACGAAGTTTCCGGGTACTAGATGTGCGGAGACGAAATATCCCCGGAACGAAATGTGGGGTACGAAATGTGTGGAACGAAATGTGGGGAACGAACTTTCCTCAAACCACACCGCATGAACATCACAAGATACCCGAAACTGATAATAGAGACAAGAATGGAGGTAAGAAGAACAAAAGGCAGACCCGAAATACAATGGGAAGATAATATCGGACAGTGAGACTACGTCGACGCCGTTGTTTCCGCCAGTTCCCAGACCCTACTAGCAATATAGAAGTAATACATACCTATATGGCTAAACCTAACCTGCTAACCTTGAATTTGACATAGACTTACAGTGCCGCCAACATATTATTCATACGTTTGAATTTCCACAGTCCGCTGAGGATCAGTTTTTTTTATCTCTCGATACAATAAAACAACTTCTCCTCAACTTGGTTATGTTTTGACATTTAGTGTCTCTTTAATATTTGATCATACTCCAGTATAATAATCATACAGGCCATTAATGTAGTATGATAATCATATCTATAACGTTAATGTTGTTAAATAATATTGATTTGTAACTTACCTTACTAAACATTTCTGCTTGAAATGAGTTGCTCTGTATATGCATTTCAACGAACTAATCCTGATGGAGAGTAGATCTGTTGTCAATTTTTTCTGTAATTTACAAAATTAACTAGGTAATACATTCTTTGGAAATTCTATTAATATAATGTATTTGTTCATGTTTATCATAAATAATTTTACTATTAATTTTAATAATGCGAGTACGTATTACATGTGGTTTTATATAGTTAAAGTACTTAAAATGCTTTTGCGATCGTGTTTGAACATCAATTTTTACGTAGTTGAAGAATAAGATTACCTATACAACCCAAAGTGAACACAAAACTATTTACTACTAGTTAATTTATTTTTATACATCGATTTTAGTCATTAAGATTCTGAAATAAAAACGCTTATTGTATTTATTTATCCTGAAATGTTGTTCCAAAATTGGCGAGTTTGTTGCAGATGTTAATAAAACTGAATCATATTTCCAAGTAAAAACCTGCACGTCACTCACTAGCCGATTCGCTGGCTGCTTACTGATGTCGAATCAGAGTCGAAATTGTGCGCGGTCGTTGTTTATCTGAAAAGTGATATACCAAAGCTAGCAAAAACTGATATAGCCGGGACCGCTGGCATACAAAATATCTCCGCACAGTTAATAAGCGAGCGAACTCGTGTATTAGTGCAGCCTCGTTTGCGTTTGTTACAATTCGTTGAGGAATGGATACTGTTAGTTCCATATTTTTAGTGTTTTCTTTAATAATAATTATTATTAGATATATATTTTAGACTTAGAATTTCCTGCATTGTAGAGAATATTCAGTTATTCATTATTGTATTCTAGCGTGTTTATTTGCTTTCTCGTAAAAAGTCCATTTTATTTTATAGTAATAACCCCTAGTTTTGTAAATATATATTAGTATTTGTTTTATATTAGTCATATTCTTTGTTTTAATAGTAGCTTTTTCCATGTAATTAGGTTTAATATTTAATTTATTTTTTACATTTTTCCAATCGGAAATATTGCTTACTGTACTTAGTGCTTTGATAAATATTATCGCTTCATTTTATTTTCGTTCGAGCATTAGGACTGCAAGTTTCGTTTTCCTTTGTATTATTTTGAAAATACGTCGATAATGGGTTTTCAACGATGTAAAGCGGAACGCCGTGTAGTAACTGCTGTTAGAGAACATAATCCGAATTACACCTATAAAAATCTGCTTGAACTTCAACCAAATGATAGTATGTTTCGCAATATATCCACTTTATTTCCAAAAACGATATACTGCTATCCATGCAACATTTTTAAGCTAATCCGTAAACAAAGTTTTAAGAGCGAATTCTGTAACAAACCTGATTCTAATATAAAATCTTAAAATAAAACTGGTTTAAGGTCATTACTGCTTGAAATGAATATAGAGGACGATGTAATGACTGTATCTTACCGGAAAGAAACTTCTATAAGGTACCTGCGGCAAATAAAGCCCGGCGGCTAATAAGGCCCAGTAGCTAGAATTAAGAACACAATGCACATTCTTAAAATCCGGTAATATCAAGTTCCTTCTGACTACCTATCCATGGTCACCAGCCGTTGCAATATTGCGAAATCTGAATAGTGTTAGCACAATCAGTTGATATCGGGGCGGTGTGCGGTGTGGATCTCCAACTACTACAATTTATTTACTGTATTTCCATAAATAATTCGTTTGTTAAGAAAAATAAATTCCAGTATATGGTGCCATGTGTTCTACATTGTATGGACTATATTTTGCTATAAATACATGCACATAAAGGTAAGTGACGCTCTAAGATTTTTAATTTTTTACAGCTAAGAAGCATTTCGGGTAATAAAGCCCAGTAATATTCGGCTAAAACGGTCCATTAAAAGGTATTGCTTTCTGTGCAATAAAAACAAACAGTTAGATATGCGGTGCTGTGTGTTGTGTGGCAGTTGGTGCCACGAAATATGTATTGGTTTTACAAAAGACGATACAGATGACTATATTTGCGTACGTTGTGCTTAATTTTTAGTTGTTCATCTTACCAAGAATTTCATTTATGTTATTTTTATAAAAATATATTTTGTGGCTTATTTAGTATCAAAAGTGATGCAAAATCACGTAAACTTTACTTTTTAGGACGCAAATATTTTTACTTTTTGCCCTAGATTAATGTATTAGTCTTATTTTAGGTGGGCCTTAATAGCCGACAACAATTTATCTCGTGGGCTTTATTAACCGAATGTTCAGGAAATAAAGCCCATTCGTATGTTTTTTTAAAGCATGTTCAAAGTTTCACACAAATTTAAAACTGCAAATCTAGCTGTAGTTGCGTTTACGATAGACCGAATTAATATAATCTTGATTTTGTAAATTATTTTTTGTCTTTTTTGGGAATTAAAGCAGTTTTTTTCTTAAGTGGGCCTTATTTTCCGCAGGTACGTTATACGGAAAATTATGTAGTCATTTTAAAAGAAAGAATTCTTTACTAAACCGAAAATCTATCCATAAAATGTGGAAAAAAGCAAAAAATTCGAAAGTAGGTATTTTAAGAGTTACAGTGACAAAATCAGCATGTTCTGACTATGCAACGTCAACACCAAAACATTCGATTTTATCAGCCAATAATCCTGATGAACTAGACGAATGTAAACGTGTAGTTTTCCCCATTCTCCCAGTGAATGAGGACTTGTCACCAATTTCTAATACCAATACATATTCACTGAAATTCGTAGATGAAACGAGCGCAGTGCAAACATATTTTGAATTTGCGGACGAAAAGGAGAAAGCGTGCGTTTCTTCTGAAAGCAGAGAGAATATTGGTGAAATGAAAATGGATGCAAACTTAACCGATGTTAAAAGCCACTTCGACGTCGAGCGTAAGTCAAAGAATGGACTGTTTTTAGAGCCGCAAGTATTATCACCTATAAACAAACAAAACAATAACACAATGGATTCTCTAAATGAACTAACATTTTTAGAAATGCAAGGTGATGCTAGTGTAAATGGCATTTCCGCACATATCGATAAAGTTAGTGAAATACATAAAGACGGACGTTCGAATGACTCGACCAGTTTACTAGTAAATGAATCTTCCAGTTATAGTCAGTACAATAACTTAGATGTAACGAAAGATATTTGTGATATTCCTAATTGCCTTTTGAGTTTATCAGGTGCTAATAATAAATCAGAGTTCTGCCTAAAGGTTCAATCAATATATTAGAAATAAATCAAAAAAATATATCTTATACAGAATGCAAAATGGTAGAAGGTCATTTTACTATACCAGACGACATTTGGAGCTGTATTTTTAAAAACAGTAAGCTAGTTAGCAATTATTATCCATTTTATGTTCGCAAAATAATTTCCAGATACGTCAATAATGTATGTGAGTTAGTCTTCAAATATACCAAGTATCTAAAGCCGGGAATAATGAAACTTTTTGCCGAGTGCATTCACAATAATCACAGTTGCAAAAAATTCATTATTGCGATAAATAACAAACAAGCTACAGTGTGCAGCTCATCTTTAAATTTTTGCCATAGAGAAAAACTGACCACATACGTTAAAGGGATTGAACGGTCTATCGTCAGAAAAAGCATTTTAAACTGCCTACCTCAACAATATAAGAAAAGGACAATTTTGGATGCTAACTGTGCTATATTAGAACAGCGAAACTTACAAAATATTAAATCTAATTCAACTTTGCGCAAAATTAGATCAGAAGCTAAAACCAACCTGGACAGAGACAAAAACGATATCCTAGATTTAATTAATATGCAGATTGAACACAGCGAATACATTAAAGAAATCTCTATTCCGTTTAATATTAAATTATACAGCGATGAACAATTGCATGTTCTTAGCCAACAAAATACGAACAAACTGTTACCAATAATATATTTCGATGCAACTGGTGGTCTCGTCAGAAATCCTGCAAATAATAAAAAAAGGTATATCTTTATACAGCCGTTGTAAAAGTACTACCAGCAGAACGGCTGTTTTCTATTTTTGAAATGATATCGTCACAACATTTTGCCAAATCAATTTTCAAAATTCTAAACGATTTTATGGTATTCTGCGAAGATTTTAGTTTTGCAAACATTCATGCCATATCTAAAGCTTGTAACAGATTAACGTTAATTGAATATTTAGACCGTTGTATGAATATTATATCAGGTAAAATAGAGAAATCTCAAAATTTCGTTACTATTCACTTATGCTGTGCGCATTTTATGAAAATGGTAAGCAAACACGTTGACCTTGTTTCGAAAAATGATACCCAAAATTTTTTTTTAAAGAAGTAATAGCAGCATGCATTACTTTTACAGATTTTGAGGTGGTTGTAAATTGGTTCTCGAATTTTTCGTTACTTTTATCTGAGCCTTCTTATAATGTTGAGGTTAAAAATGCTTACTCAAATTTAATTATCATTTGCTGTACAGGAACTCCAACTGTAGATGATTGTAAAACAGACTGCGTGTCTCTAAAAGATATGTCAGAAACTTCTTCTGATAAGAATGAACGGCTATATAGTAGCAGTCCTTTTTATAAATATTTTAAATATTTACTTCCTTTCGAACCGTCTGCCAACAATCACATTACGCATACAACAAATATTGATTTTAATCAAAGCTTTCTCGACACGGTTTTAAAGAAATATTTATCATTTTTTCCATTCTGGAATGGTGTACTTTTGAAATTATCTGGGTATAATTTTAACAGATGCAGTAACGCACCCGTTGAAAATTATTTTAGTTTTTTAAAAAATAATCTATTCAAAGGTGAAAAAAATTTGAAATGCTCTAGATTTATCCGTAGAACAAGAGAGCATGTACTATTTCTTCACAAGGAATCAACAATAAAAATTATGAAAACTAAACTCACGGGGAAATCCAAATTATCACTTAATTTCTCAGAAAATACTTCGCAAGAAAAATGGAACAAAAAGAAGAAACCTCTACCTACTCATTTCTTAGGCAATTATTTAAAAAACAGAAACTCGCTGTAGAAAAAATCCTGAAACCAACAAAAGTGACATGAGCCAATTAATTTTATTAGATGACGGCATGGGTTCAATGCGATCAATGTAAAGAGTGGGTGCATCAAGAATGCGAATTGCCAGATAATTCTAGTTCTTTCAGTGGTACCTTTATCTGCAAATTTTGTACTGAAAAAGACTCAATTGCTACGCATGATGTCGTTCAGTCCGTGTCTGATATTTTTATTAAAAAATGTGAATCATATCTGGAATCACTCACACTTACTACATACCAAATTTCCGAACTTGAAATTGACATTCGTGGTCAGAGGAGCGCTGAAAGTTGGATAAAAGAACGTCAAAAGCGATTGACTTCTTCCTACTTTGGAAGAGTACCTAGTTAAAGCTAGGAATCCTTCTTCGTATTCATCGCTTATAAAAGACATCCTATGTGGAAAATCTATTAATAACGAAGCCACTCAGTACGGTATTAAATGAGAGAAGAAAGCAATAGAGCAATATGCAGAACAAATTAATGCTTGTGTGAACGAAGTTGGTTTATTAATTCACAGAGACTACCCTTTCATAGGTGCATCTCCTGACGGCTTTGTAGCCGAAGATGGTATTATAGAAGTTAAGTGTCCATTCTCATAGCGAAATGTACATCCTAATGATTTAAATATTGACTACTACTTAGATGTATATAAGAAACTTAAAATAACACATTCGTATTATTATCAAATACAAGGCGTCCTAGAAGTTGCAAATCGCCAATGGTGCGATTTTGTTATTTATACATCTAAATGAATTAAGGTAGAAAGAATACAGCGGGACAGAAGCATTTGGTCTCGTATTGTTCCTAAACTAAAAGAATTTTATTTATTTTATTTATTGCCGGAAATTGTTGCTCCTTGTCAACAATTATCGGCACAAGACCGTCGATGGACAACGATAAAACCACTCGTTTTCCTAGAAAATGGATTGGTAGATGATATTTGGTTTTATAAAACATTAGAAAATGGACGAGGATATATAGTAGCTTGCTACAGTAATCCAGATTGCTGCTATCGGTTGCACATTAATGACTACGAAACGTTAAATACTAGACAATGGTTAAATAATTATCTTGTAGACTTAGTTATGAATCTCATTAGTGGAAACAATTTCCGAGTTGTACCCACAAATTACTCTACCATAATATTTCAACAAACTAACTATACCGATTATTTCCTGTCCAACGTCAAAATTGATAAGAAAAAATTGGCAATGCCGCTACTGCAAAACGGAAATCACTGGTGTTTAGCTATTGTCGATTTCTAGCAAAAAACATTTAGCTACATAGATCCATTAGGTAGTACAATTGAAAAATCAAAACTAAAATTAAAAGTACTTTTGCAGTTTTTTAGCTGCTTCAATAACTACAATAAGCAATATTTGCCTTCGCAGTTTTCTGAGTGGAGGATTGCCGTTGATCAACATCCAATTCAAGACGATAGCTATAATTGTGGAGTATATATTGTATACTTCTTCAGCCTGATAGTTAACAATGAAGCATTGGTGGGTAATTCATTATTAACCATGGACGATTATAGGACACATATAAAAAGATATCTTTTGACATCGGCAACCAGCATGATTGATAATTGCTTATTCTGTGGAGAAAGTAGAGTATCGGAAAACCCTAAACAATGCAAAAGTTGCCATCGTTTTGAACATGTACGATATTTATTATATGTAGGTACAACAAGTTTAAAAAACAATCTCTGTCCCCTTTGTTGCAATTACTAAATACGTACACCCTACTGGAGATTTTAAAAAATATATAGATAGCACTGACACTAAACCTTACAACTACCCTTCACATCACTTCAGTACTATTAACTAACACTTACAGAACTAATTGAAAAATTGTGTACAGCGTTCCCATAACCAATTTTTGAATACCTTTGGAATGGCTGCTACCTCCTTCGGAGGCTGACGAGTGTTTAGCAAGGGCACTGTTAAATTGGTTATGGGGCAAATTAATTTATGTATAAGTTTAATCGTGGCACCATGTACAGTTTTCTCGTAAATTTTTTTGAATATTTTGGGGTTGGCTGCTACCCCCTTCGACGGCTTGCGAGTGTTTGGCAGGGGCATTATTAGATTGGTTATGAGGCAACTTAATTTATGTATAAGTTTAATAGTGGCACCATGTACAGTTTTTTCGTAATTAATTTTTGAATATTTTGGGGTTGGCTGCTACCCCCTTCGACGGCTTGCTAGTGTTTGGCAGGGGTACTATTAGATTGGTTATGGGGCAACTTAATTTATGTATAAGTTTAATCGTGGTACCATGTACAGTTTTCTCGTAATAACTTTTGAATATTTTGGGGTTGGCTGCTACCCCCTTTGACGGCTTGCGAGTGTTTGGCAGGGGCACTATTAGATTGGTTATGGGGCAACTTCATTTATGTATAAGTTTAATCGTGGCACCATGTACAGTTTTCTCGTAATTAATTTTTGAATATTTTGGGGTTGGCTGCTACCCCTTTCGACGGCTTGCGAGTGTTTGGCAGGGGCACTGTTAGATTGGTTATGGGGCAACTTAATTTATGTATAAGTTTAATCGTGGCACCATGTACAGTTTTCTCGTAAATAATTTTTGAATATTTTTGGGTTGGCTGCTACCCTCTTCGACAGCTTGCATGTATTAGAGATTTTATTTGGTTGTTAGGATATTGTTGTTAATATAGATATTTATTCCTTACGTATTTCTGGCTATGTATGGTTTTTAAACTAAGGAAATCGAATAATAGGTTATACTTGGTAATGTGTGTGGCTATCTACATCTTTTGATTTTGTGGTTGCTTCGGGTATCGTCGTTAAAATTGGCTGCTATCTTTTGGCTGCTGTTTTCACGCCGGTAATGTTGTTTCCGGTGTTCCGCTATGTGATCACTGTGGATAGTATTTCACTGTGTAGTCGATCCTGGGCTGCCTACTTTCCTAGACTAGTAAGGTGTAGGTGTTTTTTTGTTGTAGTAATCGGAGAGAGTAGTTATCTATATTCGCGGTGTATCATTAGGGGACCCGCGCTGGGTAGCTATTATCTGTGGTTACTTAATCCGTTTTCGAACTTTTCTCATCTAAAAGTCTTCTGCTATAACTCGTTTCACTCTGACTATGCAGTACAGAGAACATACGACAATGTTATTTAAAGGCAAACTTCGCCTGCTGCGTTGCAGCTTGTAGACCGCACTCAGGTATATTATATGCTGCTCTTTTCAAATTGACGCAGAAGCGACAAAAAGGGTTTACTTCGACAAGGTATTAACAAATAAGCCGATTGCAATACAAAAGGCGGATTTATTATAATTGACGTCTTCGTGTTCAGTTGTAAACGACTTGCTGGGGAAATATGGCAATACTGTAGCACTATCCCTGTACACTGCATAGTCAGAGTGAAACGAGCTATAGCTTGTATATTCCACTCTGCGTTGACAGACTGACTTGACATCGGACTTCTCCTTTCTCATCATTTTTCTGTGCTGTCCACTATTTACTTTTCTAGAGCTTTTTCTCATCTTTGGTTTCCGTCTTCTTGTTAAGCAGTTTTCTCAGTGGATGTTATGTTGAATTGGGTCTAGCTGCAACTGATGTTTCCATGTCCTTCTCTGGAGAGCATTCAGCACCTAATCTTTTAAGCCCTTCGTAATTCCCTTAAAATTTCGTCTTTGTTTGTGGATTATTGTAGGTTGCGTATCAATTTCTCAATTACTTGTCATTGCCTTAGGTGAGCGTGGTATCCATATATTTTTGGGGGTTGTTTGAGATCTTATTTTTGAATTTGAAAAATTTCGAAGTCCCGTTATCATGCATGTATAGCTCCTATGCCGGTAAATTTGAGGAATTTACATATTTTTAAGTAAGGGGGCAGTTGTTATTAGTCAAAAGTCATTTATAAGCATCTGTGTAATTAATTGCCTTACTCTTGATAACTCTAAATTTTACCTACACTTTAATTAAGCTATCAGTCAACTTTCATGTTTTGCTGAATTAGGATTCCTAAATAATTTACGTCACTTTAAGCTTTACTCCATGCATCGAGTTGCCTTGGCTGTCTATCCTGATTTCAACGTTTTTCCAAATTTTAGACAAAAGCCTTGTCTTTTTCGACCATTTGCCATTGTGCGCTGCTGCAGAAAGCTTTCCTAGTGAATTACGTACGTGAAGTTAAATGTTCCTTTAATTTTGGAATATCCACTGTTGTTCTCTTAAAAAATATTTGGATTATTAAACTCTTCCATGGAATCCTGATCAAGTTCCTAGGAGAAGTATTTTTTGTAATTTTTCAAGAACGGGTGGAGCGAAAAGAGAGCTAAAATATTATTTTTCTGATATCGCTTCGCGCTTAGTGATAAATAGTTGCCTTTTATGGTTACTCAAATGTTCCCAAAAGCTGGACTTTGTAGAATCACATCTTGAGGTGCCCCAGGGGGGTTGAAATATATATTTACATTTATTCAAAATATAAGAGCAGCTCTTCGCTTATCTCTATACATTTGTTAAAAAAGGGCTAATCCAGAACTCACCGTGTGGAAGTGGCTGCTTTTAGAGATTCACCTCTCCTCCCCCCTTCCTTCCCCTATACCCTACCACAACAATAACATTCTTAAGAACTGTCACAGAATAATCACGTTTTGTTTCAAAATGTGTCCTTTGCTCTCTTGACTCTATTTTGGATGTTATGAAACATCCTTGCTCTTTTCACACAGCCGTCGATGGTTCAGTTACCAGTCTGACACCTCTGTAAGACTTGTGTGTAACAAGGAAACTTTATGACTTCTAATACAGAAGGATCCTCAATCGCATTTTTTAAATCTTCTTCTTAAAGAATAGCATCGGTGGTTCTGTTAGTTTGAATGCCTGCCAATCTATACCTGGCGTATTCCACCGTCCTTTTTCCCATGTTGGATTTTCAGGAGACGACGAAAACCCAATTCTCTAATCGTTGTACTATTGTCTGTTACCAAAAAATGTTATTAGGATGTCCGCAAAAAGCATTTCTTTGAATCAGTGGATCAATTATTTTTTTAACGTGATCCTGAAAAACTCTTGCCCATTTTATCATGTTTAATGATTGACGTGGACCATCTTTGCACGATGGTTTAAGTTTTATTGTAAACCATTTGGGGCATAAACTTTCATTACAAATTCGGTTAGAGTTTGCAGATTATCGGATACACTTTTGTTGAAACATAGAGTCTTAAAATCATGTTTGCTGCTATTAGCCAGCGAGCATGGAGAGTTTGCCAGGGTCTCTTTGAGATAAACTTTCAGAACATATTTCAGATGACACAGCGTGACACATATTCCATAAATACGTTTGCCCCGTACTTAAAACTCCACGGTCAATATTAGGTAAGTTTTCGCTTTCTATTATAGAAAAGTTCTCTAGAAGCAACTGCTCACATTTTTCTAGTGATTTTCCAATAAGTCCTGAAAATCCATAAGGTCCAGTTGTGTGGTCGTCTAAATGCTGCAAGAAATGTCTTGGTGGTAGCTCGTTAGCGTGCAACAGGCAGATTACCCATGGAAGAGGGCGACCAACAAAATTTTGATCAATTTAATTACCCCATTTTTGGCTCCAGTGTTTACGACCGTACCATCACATCCGACAGAAACTAATTTAGCAAAATCAGTCTTTTCGTTTAAAAATGTCACGATCTGTTTTTTAATGTTTAACGCTGATCCTGAAGCTGGTGTAACATGTCCGATATATTTTGAGCCGGGTTCTGCCATTAACACGATATGTTCCTCTCTAACAGTTTTTCTATGATATGTTCCTCCTCCCAGCTCCCGCACAAAAGTCTTATCTTTCCGCCCATCAAAGTACAAGCCCTTGAAAACTACTTTACATTTTTTTTGCAAATCACTTCGCTTTCGCTTTTTTGCAAGTCGCACGTTACTTCGGTCTATGACTTTTGATGTGTCGCTAGAGGTGTTAATTTTGAAATCTTACAGCAGATGCAATAGCTGCTGAAGATCTGTCTGAAACTCCTGTTCGGTGGCATACTTTTGATAAAATTGGAAGAGAAATCCCCATTTGTTAACCGTTTTCTCCTTGTTTTGATGTTGATGCAAGCGGATTTGCATAATCATCATCATCAGTATCAGAAGACGAATTCGATGTAAACGTGGCAGCTTGAAGCGGTTCTGGTTCATTAGTCAACAATGAGTCATTAAAATTCGATATTTGCTCTAATCAACCGCACACCTTCACTCACAGCTATTCGCAATTCTGATTACAAATCTGAATAAAGATATACAATTTTAAAGCACCTGGGGTACCTCAAAAACGTATCGGAAAAAAATTAGCTTTTGCCATGACATTTCTAGTAACAATAGACAGTTGCCGTGTCTTGATTTCTACAAACAAATTTTTCGCTCCACCCTAACAAACATGGTTTGGATTTATACTGAGCAAGCACATGTTTCTCCCTTGGTAAATCAAAGCAGAACATCTTAATGGTAGGCCTAGCTTCCTTTTGTTTTAATGAGTTAGATTTCATGACTTCCGATTTCTTTACCTTTTTTACTAAAAAAATCATCCAAATCGGTCAAGTCGTTCTCGAGTTTTTGCGTTACTAACACACGGCGATTGATTTTTATATATATTGCAATGGTATTAGGCCTTACAACTCAACTCTGATAGCATTACCAAATTAATGGACATTTCACTAAAGCTCAGGGTGAAGTATTTTATATAACTGCAAGGCTAAAACTTGAATTTAACAGAATGAATGCATTTGTAAAGAGATGCCAGTAATAACAGAGTAATTAAATAAAGAACGCAATAAGCAAAGCTCAATTCTCACAGAGATCTAAGTTGACTGTAAGATCAATTTAAAATAAGAGATTTGTGCAAAAGTAATAGTCGAACTAAAAGAGATTATTAATTACAAAAAGGATTGCAAAGGCAATGAAATGAAGCGTAGAATTCAAGTAAAGTTGGACAGTGAAATTTTGTCAGGGTTTTAAAAGAAAGGTATAAGAAGCTAGATAAACCAATGAACGTGGCAACGAGCAGCTAAGAAGGCAGGCATTAAGGCATATAATGGAAATTGTAAGAATCAGCAAGACAGGAAAAAGTGAAGAAAAGCAGACGCCAGATGGACCAAAAATCGTGTGTAAAAGTAGACAGGTGAATTCGACGGAAGCCTTGGTGCAGGAAGTACTCTAACTTAAATAATCAGCGCAGTGACGCGTGTGAACCATTAAAAGCAATTAATAAAAAAACATGCAGTGGCGCAGAGACGCGGTTAATTAGTTATAAATGTAAACAATTATATTAAGGATAAGAATTTTGTAAATAGCTTTAGTTGTAAGCAAATTTAGTGTTAAAAGTAATCAATTTGAACTTGGTCATTATCCTTTTTTTTATTAATATTCAACTTGCAATTGTTTATAACGGATTTTCAAAGAGAACAAAAGAATAAATTGTAAGAATTATTGTGTTGAAATGTGCTCCACTTAAAACGAATGTTTCATATAATAAATATACAGTTATCAGCATAAAAAGTATACAGTTTTACTGAGTGCATGTCCAAGGTGGCGTGGTACTATTTGCAAAGATTTCCGCCACAAAAGAGTAAAAGTTCTTCAAAGCCCCGTTACGATAATCTAGCAGCCGATGCAGCCCAAGGTCTCTGCGTGGAGCCAAGCAAGTCAACACAGCCCAGAGGGGAAGGTATCAGGTCATAGAGTAGCCTTGTAAGAACGTGTCCCAGAAGTTTCATCAGGATCAGCCCCATAGCAGCCCAAGAATTGCATCAGCGTCTCCTACAAGTTCCCGATTCAAGTTCGGTAGAGAATAGGTACCGTTTTTGGCTAAAACTAGCTATGTTAGGCACGTGAAACTTATGTGTATGTAAGAAGAGCCAATACTTAAGACAATCCAAGCATTTTCCGTGGCGGTAAAGCAAGTGCAGCTCGCAATATAGGCCGAGTCCATAATTTGAGGTTAGGCGAAGTTTGAACCCAAGCGACGCTTCGAAAAACAAATTGAGAGTTTGCCCGCGTCTCTTCTACGGGATCGAAATCAAGTGCTGGAAAAACAAATGACAATTAATGCTGCCATCGCACCAGAATTCAAATAATTAACGGTAGAAACTTTGATAAATTTCACTTTGTTTTTAAGTCACTGACCGCTAACTTGCCAGCGGGATCCATTTTGGTGTAGCATTTGACCTAATTTCGAATATTTGCTTATGCGCATTAGAGCTGTGAGGGTCGCGTATTTACAAACACTTTATTTAAAATTTTATCTAGCTTATTTTAGGAAGGACGTTTGTTTATTGCAGACATTTTATTTCTAGGGCGTACAGTTGTTTATTTCAGGCATTTTTATTTCTAGGGCGTACATTTGTTTATTTCAGGCGTTTTAGTTTAGTACAATGATAATCTGTAGCTATAGATGTGTTTTGTATATAAAATAAGTGGAAAATTATATCATATAACGAAAGCTTTCGTTTGTTTGTTTTGCTTGCAAACTGTAACACAATACTGCCACAGCTGTGGGTCACCCCAGCTAATCGAAAAATTCCTATATTAGATTTATGAGCGGCTATGACCCGCGGTCGAGGGGGATTTGGGCCCAACCGCCGGCTAAATTAGCTTGGGAAATTTATTGGTCTAGGATTTCAAACACGTGGCCCACGTGTTTAAAAGGAGATCCTGGGAAAATATTTAAAAATGCGACGGAAAAGGAGTAAAACTCGCCGCGGGGTTTGGAGCTGAAACGGCCAATCAAAATCAAGTCTCCATAGCAACGAAATTTAGATTTCGTTGGCATTGGCGGGCGTCCCACGGCACAGGAAGGGAGGGGACTGCGAAAGATTGCATAATACACTCGGCACAGAAGGAAAGGGTAGCAGAAGAAGCACGAAGCCTGGGGCCGATGCTATTTCGACTAGTAACACAAAACATCACGACAACTCCGCACTTAATTAACACCTTACTCTATTTGGTGTAGCGCCACTGGTATTGCGAAGTCCAACTCGGACTTTCGTTAATCGGTGAACGTTAGACACCAACTCTTACCTTTACTTCTCTCGTTATCACGCAAACTGGCACGGCAAGGCTTCCTCTTTGGTCTTGTTTGTAAGTGAGCGTTGCTTAACAACTCTTTGCCTTTACCTCTCTCGTTATCACGCAAACTGGCACGGCAAGGCTTCCTCTTTGGTCTTGTTTGTAAGTGAGCGTTGTTTAACAACTCTTTGCCTTCACTTCTCTCGTTAGCGCGCAAACTGGCACTGCAGAGCTTCCTCTTTGGTCTTGTTTGTAAGTGAGCGTTGCGTAACAACTCCTTGTCTCTCTACTACCACACTAACACCACCAGGCACTTCGTAACAAGTTTACGGTCGGCAAACGGCCCATCGGCGTTAGGCAAATAATTGTAAGCGCAGTGTACTGTTTACTTTGTCCTAATAAATAACCATCGCTTGACATGTTGTTGTTTTCTTTGGTGTAAAAGCTGGAGGTCGCCAGCCCCTATACGAACGGAGTGAAAACAGTAAATACGGAAGCCTAGTTAAAATAACTGTAAGTGTCGTCGAAGCACCCGCCGAAAACAGTAAAAAAATCACACAACGTAGGCATATAAACAAGCAACAGGTAACCAGGGTGTGCACCGTTACAGAGCTAAGACTGAAAACAGTATTCAAATAATTTGAAAAATTACATATTCAACCAGGAAGCCAACTGAGAGGAGTGATTGTTCTACGAATGAGCTAGCGTTTATTTATTAATATTTGCAGTTAAATAGAATATAATAAAGGGCATATAACCATTTATTTTGACAAGTCAAGTAAATACAACTTACTTTTAATCTTCCTAATATTTTACAGTGCAAAAAAAAATTTGCATGGTGGCTCTAATCAACAATTAGTTAATTAAATAAAATAAACAAAGAGACCAACCATAGCAATATAGATAACATTGCCGCGGCTATACGCCTTTACCGAGAACATCCCGGTAATGCTAATTGCTAGTTAAACAGTCAACTTGTACTCCTTTTTACAATATTTATTTACATCTAACATTACCAGGGACATTACCTAATCGCCAGGTATATACGTTATTTTTTGCACTACCGGATCACTAAACATTTTTTGTGTGTCATTTATTAGTAATTAGAATATTATAATACATACATACATATTCAGATATTCTATAAGCTAATGTGATGGCTATATACATGACATGGAAAGAATAACACCCAATGGTGCTCGTTCGATTGTCAAAGCGCAAGGAAGTGTTCCGTACGCTAAGATATCTCCAGTGAAATAGTTAAGTGCCCCTTAAGGTCATCGGCCGGCTGGCCTATCACAGAGGTAATAAATTGTATGTATTTACTTAAATCTATTAAAAACTGTAGGTGATTATTGGTGTCACGTTAAAATTACTATGCAGTCTGCTGGCACCGGTCCCGGCGCAGGCTATCCAGGAGGCATAATTCCGGGCCTAAATTACAACACAATGCCAAACTATAATCCAAATGGAATTTACTACCTTCAGCCACAACCTATAACAGTACAAACGCAATCACAATTCTTAAATAATCTGCAACAATTCCCAAATCCCTCCTCGTCCGCCAATGCCTTACAATTCCCAATACCTCCGCCTGTTCCATTAAACTCACAACAACCAAGCGATACAGACATGTATATATAGTACTGATTCGGATGATACAAACGCAACCAAAGAAAATGACTTGAGGTTCGAAGATATAAAGGAAAACGCACACCTGCGCTAGCTGATACACAAGCACAAAAAATCGACCCAAAAACTACAAGCACTCCTGTAACAAACAGGTTCACTGTTCTAACTAAACAAGCAAATCAAACTAAAGGTGATAAAACCAGCCAAGCAGAATCCGCTACAGAAATAGCTCACAAACCTCCACCAATATTTATCCAGGGAGTTAAAAATTTCATGGATATGATAAAAAGCTTAACAACTATACTTTCTCCAACAGACTATGAGTCAAAAGCCTTGGTTGAAAAAAAGTTAAAATAAATGTAAAACCCATGACAGTCATCGCAAATTGAGTAAATACTTAAAAGAAAGTAACATAGTACACCACACCTACCAATTTAATCAGGAACGGGCATATCGAGTAGTTATAAGACACCTGCATCCAACTGTGCCAGTGGCGGAAATAAAACAAGAATTAGAACTAGAAGAATTTTTAATCAGAAATATGTTTAACATTAAAAGCAGAATTACTAAAAATCCCCTACCCTCGTTCTTTATTGACCTAGAACCAAATGAAAATAATAAAGAAATTTACAAACTTAAGCATATACAAAATACTTGCATTCAAGTAGAACCCCCAGGTAAAAAAAACAGAACTCCTGCAGTGCACTAGATGCCAGTCATATAACCACACTAAGGCATACTGTTATTGCCCTCATGCGTGTCTAAAATGTGGTGGTGCCCATGAAACTGTCAAATGTCAAAAAAATCGCGAAACATCCGCCAAATGTGCTCTATGCGGCGCGGCGGACCTTACCCTGTAAATTATAAAGGATGCAGTGTTTATCAGGAATTGCAAAAGAAAATAGGACCAAATGGCAAACAAAATAACAATATTCCAATATATCAATATCCGAGTTACGCAAATGCCTTAAAAGCAAACGCCGTTCCGCCAGCATTCCGAACAAATGTACTACAAAGCACTACACCAGGTCCTGAATTGTCCTTAACAAAGTTTCTTGTTGAATATAAAAATTTATTTAATCAACTTCTTCAGCAAAACCGTATGATCCTGTCTATGCTTACCACCGTTATAAATAAAATAACAACATAATGGCTGCTTTTTTTAAGAATAGCCCAGTGGAATGCTAATGTACTCCAACAACATAAAGAAGAAATAATAGTTTTCTTAAACTGAAATAAGATTGATATACTATTAATCTCAGAAGCGCATTTCACAACAAGAACGTATTTCACAATACCTCACTACGTAACTTATCATACAGAGTACCCTACTACCCTGACGAAACAGCCCATGGTGGGACAGCTATTATTATACAAAAAACTGTTGCTCATTATCAGTGTTGAATTCAGACTGATTACTCCGGGGAAAAAATGAAACGTCTGGGGGGTATTTTTACCTATTCCCGCACCATCTACCCATTCTGCTATAGATTAAAAAAACATGAATATGAAGTGGTAATGTTTCCGGCGGGGAATTTTGTACTGCCCGGAGGGGAATTTTCCCCCCTGTCATCCCCCTGGATTAAACACTGCTCATTATGAACTGCGAAAGTATGAAGAAGAATTCCTTCAAGCCACGACAATACAAGTTCAAAATTTATCTGTTTCACTCATACTGTCAGCAATTTATTGTCCTCCAAGACACAGATTTACTAAAAAAAAGGTTATTCCCTACTTTGATACACTTGGATGCCGATTTATCGCAGCAGGAGATTAGAATGCTAAACACACTCACTGGGGCTCCAGGCTAATAACAACACAAGGAAGAGAACTATATCAAGTTATCAAAGACAGAAATTATTCATTCCTCTCAACCGGCGAACCTACGTACTGGCCAACGGATTTCAACAAAATTTCAGATCTATTAGATTCCGTTCTCATGAATAGAGTTTCAAATAACTACCTTGGTATTGAGTCAAACTATGATCTTTCATCGGATCATTCTCCCATTATAATTACTGTTAGTGAAACCGTTATATTCAGAGAAATGTATCCAAAAACGTGTAATCAAGATACAGGTTTGCAAGGCACTTCGGGATTTTATCGAAAGCAATCTAGAAGTTAATATCAGAATAAAAGAACCGGTGGAACTGGAAAGCACAACAAATCATTTAATCAAAACAATTCAAGAAGCAGGATGGTATTCTACCCCATCAGTTCACCGCAGTCAGCGACAATCAGTAAATATTCCACTCCTGCTACATGGCAGCGTACACATGATATTCAAAACAGAGCAAGATACAATTGACTAAGTACTCAGCTGAAGAAGAAATTACGAGAAGCTCGCAATGACAAATTTCAAACATACCTCGGCAATCTGTCAAGATATGACTATTAACTCTGGAAAGCTAGTAAAAACTTTAAAGGACCTCAGATCCCAAATCCTCCTATACGAAGTCAAACAGGACAATGGGCCAGATCAGATCTCAAAAAAACGAATGTATTTGCTCTACTCCTAGTTAACACTTTCAACCTTCACACAAATGAGCAAGACGAAGAAGTGGAAGAATACCTAACTGCGCCCTTGCAATTATCACCACTAATCCAAGCTTTCTCGCCAGAAGAAATAAGAACCCAGATAAAATATCTAAATAACAAGAAATCGCCGGGATATGACCTTATAACAGCGAGGGTACTAAAAGAACTTCCAAGAAAAGGTATAACACTGATAACGATAGTATTTAATTCTATCCTTCGTCTAACATACTGGCCTATTCAACTAAAGTTCTGACAAATTATAATGATACTGAAACCGGGAAAGCCACCTAATGAGCCTGCGTCATATAGACCAATAAGTCTACTTCCGGTATTATCAAAACTATTGGAAAAATAGTCAAAACAAAAAATCGATTCTTGAAGATATTATCCCTCAACACCAGTTCGGTTTTAGTAAGGAGCACTCCACCATTCAACAATGCCATCGTCTAGTAGACATGATTTATAAATCATTTGAAGATAAGAAATATTGCTGTGCGCTTTTCCTTGATGTCAATTAAGCTTTTGATAAAGTCTGGCATCAAGGACTCCTAGTTAAAATCAAAACATCCTTTCCTCATCAGTTTTTTTTCCTCCTCAAATCCTACTTGGCAGATCGTCATTTTCAAGTACGAATAATTGGTAGTGAACTCTCGGAAATCAAGACAATAAAGTCTGGAGCATTTTTTGCACACAATTCTGAACTTTCAGTTTCTGTTTCATTAACATTCAATGGAACTTTATTTCGACCCCCGGTCGGGTATTGGAGAACTGCACTTTAGCCAGTGTTTCCAAAACATCCTCGCTTTGAACTGCAACTGCCTATTTTGCATTTCCCGAGCCAGTCTCACCGTAATTCAAGTGTTGGCCGGTCGTTTTCAAGCTCCGACTCCCTGCAGCTCAAGCCGCTGATTCCCGCTATCTAGAACGTTTGTCCGAATCCAAGTGTAAGTTAGTGATTTTGCCATTCACGCCGCCACACGAATTGCTGAATTTCAAGCTAAGTTGAAATTTTTATGTTAGTAACTCAATGCACATTGTGCATATTCGCCGTTTAGATAGGTTATATGATATTTAAGAGATGAACCACTTTAGGCGGATTCGACCATATTCCATTGAGACTTCTGAATGAGCTTGTTTCAAACTGTAAGTAGCTTGTGATGGGCTATCAATAATTATTTTCCACAGTTTTCTTGTATCACGCGACTTGGCGTCACAATGCCAGTAGAATTCTTAGCATTATTTTGTTAGTATCGTTTGTTGCTGTTCAGACCCTTAGCTGCAATCCGCAATAATCTTAAAACCAAGCACATTTCCTGTTGTCGTAAGCAACTTTTTCTCCTGAAATCTCCCACAGAACTGAATGGTGCACTTTTTGCTTTGTTTAGGTGCCGTAAATCTGTTTCTTCCTGTAATATACTTTTTGTGGACCTCTTAATAGGATATTTTTATTCCAGATATAAATCGGGACATAATTTGTACCTAAATTGTGAATATCTAGGTAATAGGTTTAAAGTTGTTCTCTATGCCTCATTTGTATGAATTGCAAAGTTAGGCCAACGCTTTATAATTTTTTTATTATACCAGCATCAGAATCGCCGTTTAAAGCACGCCTAAGCGTGCGAAACCAGACGATTAAAGCTCGTCGAGCTTTAAAGGTTGTCAAGGAAACGACTGAATGCAACAAGGGACGTGGACGCTACAAAAACGTAAACAATTCTCGTAACTATGGTAGCAATATTATTATGCCCTATCGATTTATCACGACTATTCAACTCACCCTCGTCGTGTTAACTATTAACCAATCATAATTTAGCATTTGTGTTGTTTGCACCAATTAGCGTGAACTATATTGACAATTTTCACTAGTGAAAATAATCGACAATTTTCACTAGTGGTACAGTGAATATTTTAAACAAATGTGATTTTTATTAGAAAAAGTCAATGCTAGTGTTCTGTTACTATAGAAATTGCGTAGTGTGTTGCTAAATTTACTGAAAACTAATTTGAAAAAGTAGTTTGGTTCATTAAATAGTCCCTCGAATACCATTCTTAGTCAAAGTTAAGTAGAATAGCTAGCGCACTCGTCCTAATCGAACCTAAGCGCAATGGACATTCGTGATACCACAGCAAAAATATTCGACATAACTTTGACTACTCATGGTATTATAAGTGACAATTTAATGCATGCACTAAAAATCCCATCAGCCGCGGATTTTTTGTCACTATGACAGCGGCAAAAGTTAGCCCTAACTTTTCCAGCGACAAAACGGAACCTAACTTTTAAAACGGTCGAATTCTAAAATAATTTTTGCCTTGTTTGTTAATTTACTGACTTCTAAATTACCTAATATGTAAAGTAAATATGTATTCATTAAATTGTCGTACCGAATTACACTCAAGCTTTTTTTTTTATCGAAGTAAACTTAACATTTATAATTCGACTTTCCTTGCTTTTGGGCAATTCAACTCAAAAAACTGCCAGAAAAAATTACTCGACCTTCGGACTCGTAATTTTTTCGGAGGCAGTTTTTTTCGTTAAATTTCCAAGCAAGAAATTCTCATTAAAATGTCAAGTTTACTTCGACAAAAAAAGCTCTCGTGTAATTATAAGTGACAAAAATTATTTCTAAGTTTTTAGTACGTAATTTATTTCCAGTATTTTTTATCTAATAGACTTGTCTGTCCGTCCGTCCGGGACGCTGTTTCAGCAGCCAAACCGTAAGAGATAGAGAAAAAAGTTATGAAAGTTATATGTTTGGAATGGTCATGTCAGCTCAGGAACCGAATTTCAGTCACGTGACACTTCCGGTTTTCGAGAAATCGCAAAAAAGACCGTTTTTCAAATAGAACGTGTATTAAATAAAAACAAGCAATCCAGTGAGACAAATGTCTCATTTAAAAAAACAAAAAAGACCGTTTTTCAAATAGAACGCGTATTAAATAAAAACTGTACCCAGACCTGGAAGGTGTCAAAGTGGTTGCCTAACCGATCGACGTTTTAAGGCGCAGAGGGTCGCAGCTCCGTTTGTTTGCTGAAACATTTTTATTTAATACGCGTTCTATTTGAAAAACAGTCTTTTTTGCGATTTCTCGAAAACCGGAAGTGTCACGTGACTGAAATTCGGTTCCTGATCTGACATGGCCATTCCAGACATATAACTTTAATAACTTTTTTCTCTATCTCTTACGGTTTGGCTGCTGAAACAGCGTCCCGGACGGACGGACGGACGGACAGACAAGTCTATTAGATAAAGGATGTTTCAGCAGCCAAACGGAGCTGCGACCCTCTGCGCCTTAAAACGTCGATCGGTTAGGCAACCACTTTGACACCTTCCAGGTCTGGGTACAGTTTTTATTTAATACGCGTTCTATTTGAAAAACGGTCTTTTTTGTTTTTTTAAGTGAGACATTTGTCTCACTGGATTGCTTGTTGCAGGTATAATAAAAAATAGCGTAAAGTATTCGTGGATAACTGGTCTTTAAAACACTTGCTCTATTTCGAGCACTCCGGCTACGCCGTCGTGCTCGAAAACTCGCGCGTGTTTTAAAGACCTTGTTATCCACTCATACTTTAATATACTATTTTCTCCGCATTTATCTCTTTAGTTAATGCTGATAATAGAGACAAATAACTGCACTCAAGAACTTTACTGGTAAAATATAACCTTGAGAATTAACATTCTTTCTCTTTTGTGCATTTTACTTTGGCAGTATCTCTTTCCCACTTTGAAATGTCTATATAAGAAAATCATTTGCGTGCAACGAAAAACTAGAAAAGGGCTTGGTGAATGTACTAAATTTTAAAAACTACATACTAAATTCGACAGACTTCCCCAGCGGATTTTATATTTACCTGCAATTTACATCGATCAAAAACACAATCCCACAAGGAATTATTAATTTAGTAATGCACTCAGGAAGCCGCGCCCAAATTAAAAATTGCCTACGTTATTCAAAACATCGCGTGATCGATGGCTATGAATATGGGAAGTAAACAGTTATTACCCCAAATTGTTTTATTAAGTGATTATCGATCACGAAGGAATAATCATGAGCTGGATTGAGGAGTTATTATACTCGGAGATTGAACTCTCGTGGGGCTGTATGCTAATCCACTCTTACAGGCATTCAGATAATAGTTGTTAACCTCACAGTTTTGGGATTATTTCTGTATATGGCATTATTTAAGTGCGTTAGTGGGATGAAAGTAATGAATTGCAACCAATCTAACAGGTTTTCTTTTAAATGTGACAGTTATGAGAACATAGCGAAAGGTAACAAAAAAATTCTTTGGTGGCGATTGTTAAAGGGCAGTATAGTGTTATAACAAACGCATTTATAAATTTTTGCGCGGACATATACTCAATTATTAGAAGCTGCCAACGATGCTGTACTCACCAGAACCATGACTTTAACTTATGATGCCATCTTTAAGTATATAATAGATTATTAGTTTAGGAAATAAATCTCGTCGGCCCTCTTCTGCCACTTAAACTATATCTCTCAGCTGGAGCACAGCTTAATACAGAAACAGTATTTGGAACCCCAAAGTACAGCTCCGCTCCTAAGGATCAAAGCAAGGACGTTAAGTTCTATTCAGGCAGTAGAATATAATTCCATGTGGTTAATTATCGTCGCAAGGAGAGAGAAGAAATGTTCAGAATTAAATGCTCAGCGTAGAAGAGAACACCTGCTGAAATCGACGTGGTTTTGCTAGCCGCAGTCAGCTAACTTTGCTTTGTTTCGGCCTAGACGGATTCTGTGATGTTGGGTAATTTTACTAGTCCTAAAATGTATATGCTACGCCCCTACAAAAGTTAGGGGATGAACTAATAAAAACATTAGAGAAAGTAGATTTGAGAGTAAATGCCTTAAAAATTAAAATAATGAGATGAAATCTAAGAAAACATGACAGTAGACGAACAAAACTTAGAAAATGTAACCGAATATATGTACCTAAACCTTTTTGGGAAGGAAAAGCAAAAAAAGGAAATAAATCGAACGTTAAAATGGGATGAGTATCATTTGAAAAACGTAACGGGAAATCGTCGTAAAACCTATTCCCATAGAACGTTCTGTGTCAAGATGTACGTTGCTTAATTGCTATTAAACATTTGACTCTCACTTCCGATATCAGATACAGCATACTAAGAATGAAATGCGATCATTTGAAAAACTGTCATACATTTTAAAAGTAGGTATGTCAAATTGACTAAAATGAAACATTAACGTGTAGTTTCGAATCGATTACGATAACCAACAACTCAGAGAGAAAAATATTTATTCAACTAGAATGTTAAAATCGTTACAATTCGAAGATGCATCGATATTGAATATATAGTGAGTATAATTGCTTAAAATAAAATAAACTGGGAAGGATACGTTACCCGACAATTTAATACACACAGACAAATCGCAAATGCGGTGAGCGTATAATGTTATACGGAGTTATCGAAAGTGATCGACTGTCACGTTACCTTAACCAAATTTAGAACCTTGTCGCAACAATTGAAGAAGGTAGAGTAAAAGTAAACATCGGTTGCTTGAATACGTGGCCACGCCCACTTCAATCGTTTAGAATCACAGTTTAGAAATTGGAAAATATGGCGCAAGGAATTGCGAGAAAAAAATGGAGAGCACAAATGAAGATCAATACCTTGAAGTACATAAGTAGTTGTCATGAGTATGTTCCAGATCCAATCTAAACAAAGCCACGTGGTCATGTGATCACGTGACCAAAATATCACATTTTCATTGCCTATGACGTTATCAACATATAATTTGTAATCCGCCATTTATAAACGACTCTTCCATTTCTAAACAATTCCCCCATTCTTAGTCAACTCCGGCATTTGTAAAAAAACTTATTATTATACAAAATGTAGAGACCTTAGAAATGAGAGACTGGCCATAGGCCGTCGCTGGCCTGATTGGTTGAGGCGAATTTTGTCCCTAAAATGGCGGCGCCAATGGTGTGCCCTCAAATATGACACGAATTTCAAACTTAAATGTTGCATGTATAAAGGAAATTACTCGTAAAAACACAGTTTATTAGTAATTCTTATATTTTTTTATATTTATAATTTTTATATCGCAATTATGAAACGAAAGGTGAATTTTGATATACAAATTATCAAATGGTCGAAATTTGGCAGACATCCTTTGGTAGATTTACATCGATTTTTTCATAAATTGAGACATCACGCTTGCAAAGTTGCACAGACAAAATTCATATTGACTCAACAAATTTTTATATTCAACAAAATTACTTTATAAGTAGTGCAATGAAAATTTAAATTTTTTACAACACTTAACAAAAAGCGCAACTTTTTTTTAACAAAATCTGTGTATACTTACCAAGTAAATGTAATTGTATCGACAAAAATTTCGTAAAAAGAAGTTTAACTAACCAAAATTTACAAAAAATGATTGAACAAAATCAGAAAAACTTGAATATTGTTTTCAATACACGGCAGAAGCTGTATAACCGTATCATAGAGTACTACAGTTGTTATGCACCAACATATGACAACATAATTATTAATTCGAAACACTATATCCTCTGAATTCTTTTGATAGGTATCAAGTTTGCTTTTTAAAATTATTAACAGAAGAAGTACTAACAACACGCTGATGTATACAATCCATTTATCCGCAATTGTATTAGAGAAAATATTTTCTAGCATTGATTTTAAAGCTGTCTTTAATCAAATGCATTCCATATGTACTAGGGTGGTCTTTATTTATATAGATTTTTTTTAATTCTGATGATCTCACCTTTTTAACATTTTTGCAAATAGAAAAATAAAATCCCTGTAAAATTTTAAACCAATTAGATAACCGTAAGACGTGCGTCAATGATCTTGTCCTGAAGACCTAGAGGGAAATAAATAGTATATTGTGCACCGAGAGCGAAAACAGGCGTTTGCGCGCCACGTATAAAGTTGAGGTTCCCGAGGCGAAGCCGAGGGGTTCTCAACTTTATACAAGGCGCAATCGCCCGTTTCGTCTACAAGTATACATACTATTTTCTTTCCCAGCGAAGCGAACGCGAGTTTTTGAGCAGCGGGCATTGGCGACAGTGCAGTCTTTAGGCACGGGCCAGGCGGGCCCGGGCCCGGGGCCCCCAATTTTTTGGGGCCCCCGACAGGCGCATTGATCAACTAATAATTCTGTATTTCATTAAATATTTTGTAAAAAAATAAAAATTAAAGTTGTGTATTCATTTGATAAATTTAAAGTGGAAGTGTTTATCCCAATTATCGACTCATCGATAACTTAACTCAGGCGCGTAGGAGCGTTTTCTAGACTGCGGGGGCCATTCTATTTTCAATAAAGACTTACACTTCTAACTTGATCCATTAATACGAGCTATAATATTTCTGATTTCCTGATTATCAATTTTTTGTTTTATACTATAATAGTATATTGTAGTCACTGGTTACTTAATAAGTGCTATTTTATTTAAAAAAAAACACTGAACCATAAAAAAATTTATTAAACAATGAACAATGTTTATTATCAGATTTTCAAATAAGCAAAGAATACACATGAATAAGCAAACTTAAATAAATATAGAAACGAGTTTCCGAAAAATAAAAAGGGTATAAATAAAGATTAAAAATAATAAAACACGAATACAAAAATAAATTCAATTAAGAAACTATAATTTAGAAACCTGTACCAAAATCAGAAATTCTAGTTGGTAAAGCACCTACTAATGTTCCACATAATAAATCAATAAATGTATTTTATCTACTCCAGCGGAAGTAACGCATTACGTCACTCATTTGACACTATTTCTGTGAGGTAATGAAGCTCATTACACCACTCAGTTATGTCGTGGTTTCATTACGCAACTGAGTTGTGTAATGACTTTATTGCGTAACTGAAATAGTGTCAAATGAATGACATAATGACATTTGCCTACTAAAATATTTTTGAAAATGACATCTGACATTTCTCTTAATGCACTTTTTTCAATTTTAGGCAGTCGTAGATAAAATTTTGTAGGTACATTACATGTGTGATAATTCATCATTAATATACTTGTGTGCTTACATAACTCGTGCTACGCACTCGTTTGTAACTTACACACACGTATATTAATGATGCTGTTATCCCACTTGCATAAAAAATAACTATTATCAAACCCGCGCCAATCTGTTGTTCAAAAAGGCGGTTAAAATCTTAATAGTAGGCATCTTTTGAAAACAATCTTGCAGTTGCACGGCAAATACCCGATAAAAAAAGTGTTGTTATAGTAGTCTCATTTCAATTATATCCGACCACACCGATTACTTTCTGGAATAGTAAAATTTAATATCGTTAACTCGGCGGCAATAAAAAATAAGGTGATTTACAGACGCGGGTTTTAATTACAATTCAAGTACATATATGTTCATGTTAGTGGTTGCAAGAAATACGTAAAATTATAAATTATGATGAAACTAGAAACAGATATTTTTGAGGGGGCCAGGCCCCTCTGATAATTATTTGAGGGGGCCATTGGCCCCCGTGGCCCCCGCGGCTCCTACGCGCCTGACTTAACTACAGCAGAGATCTGCTGCATATATCAAAGTAAACAATCGGTGTGGCTGTTTATCAACTAAGAACCATTAGTCCAAATGTGTTGCACGATAGCTGTAAAAAGTTTGCTGAATATTATCACCTTGCTATAAATGGAGAAGAATTAGAAACGGAATGTATTCATTTAGCGCTGTATTTAGGAACTAACGATGTATATAAAACTAAACAAATTGATAACTCGCTACTGTTTAACATTTTAAGAACTGATAAATTAGAAGAAACATTTCCTAACGTTGCGTTATCACTTAGAATTTTCATGTCATTATTCATTAATGATCACTAATTGCAGTGGAGAACGTTCATTTTCGAAGTTAAGCAGGATAAAAAACGAACTTTGCAGTACTGTGCTACAAGAGAGGCTAAACTCTTTTATCATTAATGTGCATAAAAAGCGACATATTGTTGAATTTAAATTTTGAAGATATAATACAGGACTTTGCCCATACCAAATCGAGAAAAAAATCTTTTATTATTGTGTAGCAATAATTATGACATATTTCTTAATTTTTAGGATTCTTATGTTCTATTGTGTTTATATACATTTTATTAGAATTTTAATTTCGTTTCAGTACATAGTTGTATAAAAATAAAAGCAGGTATACTAATAGCTATTTATGCAACAAGTGCTAAAAGTCAACGTTTATGCGCGAGACATGAAAATCATGAAACGAAGCCGAAGGCTGAGTTTCATAACATGTCTCGTGCATAAACTACTTTTAGCATGCGTTGCATACAATATTTTATCTACGACCTTAATTTTACCGTTATTAATCCGTAATATCGATTTAACAAAGGTTTGCATCTACGACACTTCTAATTTATGTCATAATAAACAGTAGCCCATGCCGCGCGGGCGAATGTTTGCGAAGCCAGTACTGCAAGGTCAGTTACAGAATGTAATTATTAATACTCCACGTCTGACTGTATTTATTACATAACGCGTTAATTATTTCAAAAACACTTTACCTGTAAAGCAAGAAGTAACTAGAATAACTTTACAACTTCACTTCCAGTTCGAAATTGTAGTTTTGTAACCTTACTTCACTTTTAGCACATGGGTTAAAAGTAAACAGCTGATTTCTATAACCACGCTAAACTATAAAACGTCACTTTTAGTGAAACAAGCTAGCGTTAAAAGGCCTACTTTTAGTAGTGGTCGTAGATAAAAATATATATTGTATTGTATTGAGTTACTTCTTTTCTAGAAGGGCCCCTTCATTACCTTGGGCCCGGGGTCTTAATCATATAAAAGACGGCACTGATTGGCGATCCTTCCGAGAGGAGCGAAAACACTCGTTTTCGCTCCGCTGGGAAAGAAAAAAATGTGTTATTACATGTTCATAAATTTATTAAAATTTACAGAAAAGATATGGAATACATTGGTATTAAACAGGGAAACGATATAAAGAATCCGTGGCTTCACAGTAACTTCAAAAAATAAAATGTAAACGTTGGATAATAGTATATTACATTACAAGCCATGAAAGTGATACTTTGTAGATGAGGAAGCTTGTTGAAAAATACGAGGACGCGAAGCGTCCGGGTACTTCTTCAAAGCCTCCGAGTCAAGCATAGACGCTTTCATGCTGTGTAATGTATTACATTTTTTCTGAAATTTCTCTTTGTAACATATAGTGCGTGTAGGCTTCGGCAGCACGGATCTACACCGCTCCACGGTTCCAGCCATCGCCAAGAGAGGGCGCCAAGCGCAATGCTCGCTAGTAATGTTTCAATGGCGCTCATTTAAAACCTCGCGCCAGCAATCCATACAATTGACTTATTACAGTGACACCGTCCTAAAAAAAACAACACTGCCAAAGCTATTTAATATTATATGTGCTAAGCTTTACCTAACCTTTACCTATCGTATCAAGGCGCATGGTGAAGGTAACCGGTCGCCTAGGTAATGTAAAGTAAAACTGACTAGTCTTGCAAAAATCTCAAAAGTGACACTTTCAAGATCAAAATGAGTCTTTACATGGCCCGCTTTCTTGACGATTTCAGGATAAAGCCTCTTTTTACAACTGTCTGGAAATTTCTTACAGTAGTCCTTTACAGGAGCGACTAAATAGAGGACTAGGTTTTAGTCTCGTCGGAGACTCGAACACTGTTTTATCTCACTCTAACACGTCATGCCACAATTCAAAGCATTTAACTTGGAAATTTGCCCCAACGTTTTTTGTACAAAAGTATAAATTTAGGTTATTTGCAGATTTAAGATTTGTGTGTACTTAGCACAAAAATGCTTGTGTAATGTAGAAAAATGTGTGTATGACCGTAATAGTATATTGTATGTTAAGAGCTGAAAGTGCATTCTTGCCGCTTGCGCATGAATATTGCTGGTTGAGACGAAGTCGAAACCAGCAATCATGCAAAAGCGGCAAGCGCACTTTTAGCTCGAAACATACATACTATTTTTTCGACGACTGAGCATATTATTAAAGGAAAATATCAAATTTCGTTTTATCGCAAAAATTAATTGACAATCAAGTTAACATTACACGCGCAGTCTATATGATATGTGACGCGATTATTTCCACAAATGACGGGCGTTGTCAAGGAAACATTCAGACGTGGCTACCTATTTTGTTCACGCGGAAACCCAAAACGCTCGGCGAGCGGCAAAAAGATGAAAACGCACGCTCAGCGGCAAATGTCAACTTTCTGTTGTCAAATGACAGTGAGAAATAGTATATTAAAGTATGAGTGGATAACAAGGTCAAAGACCAGTTATCCACGAATACTTTACGCTATTTTTTATTATACCTGCAATACTGGAAATAAATTACGCACTAAAAACTTAGAAATAATTTTTGTCGTGGTAAATCGATAGGACATAATAATATTGCTACTATAGTTACGAGAATTGTTTACGTTTTGTCGCGTCCACGTCCCTTGTTGCATTCAATCGTTTCCTTGACAACCTTTAAAGCTCGGCGAGCTTTAATCGCCTGGTTTCGCACGCTCAGGCGTGCTTTAAACGGCGATTCTGATGCTGGTATAATAAAAAATCTACTTTCGATGTCAGTCGTCGAAAAAAAACCCTTCAGCAGCACCAGCTAACTTCACGTAAGACTAAAACCTAGTCCTCTGTTTAATCGCGTTAGTCCTTTACTACTTGTAACAGAAACTGTTTTTGATCATCTTTCTTAGTTAAAACGCTGTTAAACTCTTATATGACCTTTAACACCTATTTCAGCCGAGCCATTAACAATTGTTTTGAACGGATAACGATCCTTTTTGAAATTTTTTCAAGAGAGTCTCAAGTAGGAAGATCACTTTGCAAGGACTCGTACAAAATTTGTATCACTTGATAAATGCTGCAAATTGAAAATGTGTTGATCACCAAATCATCAACACGATGACCGAGCGTTTCTGCAACATTTTCTTCATCACAAACCTCAACCGATTTTGACTCACTAACAAGTTTTGGTTTATGTCATTTAACACTCTGTTGTTCCTTTTTAACTTTATATTTCAGTGTTCAGTTCTATATACAATTTTTTGCCAATTTCAACTGCTTTTCACACTCTTCTTTTGCTAACGTCACTTTTCTCTGTGCCTCTTCCAACATCCTTTTCAACATTGCAATTTCACATTCTTCGGAGGGCACATTACTTACAGTTTGAGTAGTTTTTTATTAAAACAGGCTCTCATGTGCTCAAGAAATATAGAAACTGATTTTAAAGCTGTATTATACTAAAATCTAGGAAAATGAAAGAATAGTACTTTTCACTCGATCAGCCAGATATAATAATAATATTCATCGAAACAGCAGATAGATAATGAAGTTATAAAACCTGCTGTTTGCGCATATAAAAACCGCAGTAATGATGTATAGTTGTATAGAAATTATCGACAAGTAGATATTTAATTATTTTACTTGTTATTGGAATCAACATTTTTCAACGCTGTTATGCGCAATATCAGTGCGCTTTTTACATTTTTTAAAATAAGTATAAAAGGCAGATAAAACATAATTCTAAATTAGTTAAATTGTACTCCAGTATTCAGTAACAGCAAAACTCATGTTTTATCAAAAAAAAACTATTTCTTTTAACATGGAGAGGTCTCGATGTGTATAATTCAGATTCTCACCTGGTCGAGATTTTGTAATTTGTATTAGTGATGGGCATAACCGGACAATTTTCATAACCGAATTATTTGCATTCGAATGATATTAATAACCGAATGATTATTTGAATAATCATTCGAATAAATTTTGGCTCTCGATTCGTTTCGATTAAGTCAGCCGGTTTGCCGGTTGGCGGTTCACCGTCATCTGCATCGACAACGGTTTACCGTCATCTGCATCGACATCGGTTCACCGTCATCTGCATCGACATCGTAACTTGCAGATAGCAGAGGAACCAAAACATAATATGTACGGTCGGCGCCTTAGAAAACGGGACACGTAATATGTTCTTCTAGTCTTTGGAGTATTCTTGCTCCGGTTACTTCATTAATGTGAGATGGCATTTCATAATTGACAAACAATAAACAATCTGACGTAACAATTAAAACTATAATAACTGTAAGAACCCAGTTTATACACTTAAAAAATACATGCAAAATATATCATAATAGTGTGTAGTGCCCGATTTCTAAGGCGCCGGCCGTACATTATGTGTTATGTATTGGAAATTAAGAGGTATTTATTAAGAAGTGTAGAAAGAAATAAATATGCGGGACTGCTTGCTAATCGTGGTAAAACGTTTATCTTTATCGATCGGGCGGGTTAAAGGCCCTTTGGAGATGTAAGCAAATAAAAAATTGTTTTATAGCTTGATGCGTTTGCAGTTTTAGGCGTTCAGGTTTCAGGCCCCCAGAATTTGATATTTTTTATGATAGGAGGTAGTTACGCGATAACCAAATGGTGTTTTCAATACAACCTGCTTTGTTTATGAGTTATGACGTATTTATATTTACAGAATTTTGAGCACTGCGTAGGTCGCTGAGATACGGCACGTAGTACCTATGAATAGAGGTTTTATATTCAAAGCGTAGTACGTAGCAGCATGAGGTTATTTTTCATTCAAATACTTGGAACGAAAACCGAGTTACATAGGTTATTTCAATAACCGGATAACCGGTTATTTTTCATTCGAATAAGCCCATCACTAATTTGTATCAACTTGATTATTAGTGCTAAAAGATATTTTTTTGGAATACTAATGTTCTGGAAGTGGGATGCGTAGTCGAAGAAAATATGAAACCAATAGTTCAAATAAGTTCCATTAATCATGAGTGCTAACGTTTCATTTATGAACAATGGATGGCTCTAAGCTCCACTAAGGTGGAACACTTGCTTAAAAGCTTTCAAGAGGAAGTTATTTCACATGCAGATTTAAAATTTAACGAATATACTGTAGGTTTTCAGATTTCAATTCAACTCATAAACTTTGAGAAAGCTATAAAACATATAAAAAATAACCCTGAAATTTCTCTGAATTAAGTTTACTAATAGTATATTATGTTATTAGGCGCAAAAATTATACTTTATGTGGCGTGGCTGGACGGTTTATCTGCCGAGCTTGCAAAGCATATAAGTACAGCCGAGCCACATAATGTTACTTTTGCTCCGAATAACATATAGTATTTTTTCTTTAAACGTTTATAACAAATTATTTACAAAGCTGTGAACAAAATCTGAAAAATTTATTTATCTCTTCAACGGAGATAATAACTTCATATGCCGCTCACGAGCGCCGATACACTCGTCAGCGGAGATAAAATGTTTAGATGCCATGGCAATGAAGTGACAGTTTAGCATCATCAATCAAGCAGTAGAATAACACATTTTACTGACGTTTGAAGAAAAAAATATTGTATTAGATTCAGTTGCAGTAGACAAATGTTTGATAATTAACTTACAGAAAATTTATTCCTGGTCAGCTAGCCCATGAGCTCGTACTCCGCAATCATTCACAATTTCAGTTCTACTAACCAGAATAACATCAATTAGAGTTCTACTATTTCGCGTTATAAGCGTGGGATCAGTAATCACTTGACTGAAGTGTGTGTGAAGTTGGTTTGAAGTTAGCATATAAACCGTTCAATAGTTATTTTCCCGATAGGAGGCCCTGTTAGGGTGATGAATTTTACCCTGTAAATATGCTATCAGTCATAAACAAAAGTTAGATTATGCTCATTTTGTACAAAATGATAATTTTATATTAATGTACAAAACGTGGTTGTCAGATTTGGTTTTGGATTTTGTGCCACTTTTATTATTGGTTCAGATTAATTTCATGAAAGACAAGCTGCTGATTCTGAATACGTTTCATACTTTGTTGAGTAGGCATAATGGTATAATGAAAATCGTTTTTTTATTGTAATTATAAATTGTATACAAAAATATTTAAATATTACAATTTATGTATTTTTTCAGTATAAATAAATAAAGCTTTTACAATCCACTTTAGGCCCATTGCATAACAATCTGTCTCCATTGTCCCTTATTCATGATTTTATTTCTCCAGTCTTCTATTCCTTTCCTTGCTATGTCTTCCATTACTGCCTCCTTCCACCTATTCCTTGGTCGCCCTCTTCTTCTAGTTTCTTGAGCTCTGCCTTCCAATACTATCTTAGTAGCTTTTCCATCTGGCATTCTCCATATATGCCCAAACCATCTTAACCTTTGAGCTTTAATGAAGTCTACTATACTTGGCTCTCCATGCTTCTTTTGTACCTCTTCGTTTGTAAGTCTTCTCTAACCATCATCCGTCTGAGTCCCTCCACATATTTTTCTCAGCATTTTTCTCTCCCACCTACATATCATGTCTTGGTCTGCCACATTCATCGTCCGTGTTTCACATGCATACGTAGCTGTGGGTCGAATTACAGTCTTATAAGTCGTAGTTTTGCATTTCGCGACATTTGTCTTGAGGGCATTATACTATTTAACGCGCCCGCACATCCCGATGCCTTTATTAACCTTGATTTAATTTCTTGTGTGTAATCTAAGTTTTCAGAGATTAATGTTCCTAAGAAAGAAAACTCCTTAACTCGATCTATTCTCAAATCTTAATATTACGCCATTTTTATTTATTTCTTAATTTTTTCCACTACTTCTTTGTTAAAGTTGCTGAATATTGTCCAGTGGAAGTTGAAAAATGGATTTTTTTAAAAATATGGCCACAGCAGAAAATCGCAGGGAGCTAAGTCACAAGACCTCGGGGGCCACACTGTAGACATGTTTTAACTAATAACTCTGTTTTTGTAAAACTCTCCAAGTAAATTTAAATGTTCTTGTGTTGTGTGAAGTCTTGCCCCATCTTATTGAAAGTAACCCTTTTGTAATTCATTGTCACGTAACTCCTCAAAAAACGGCGACAAAATTTCAGTACGATATGGTTGTGCATTTAGCAAACCTAAAATTTGAATTATTAAAATAAAATTTAATCGTTTTGCTGCACTTAATTACCTTAAAAAAGTATGGGACCTATAACTCTTCTTTTACTAATTGCAGCCCAAACCCCGATTTTTTGTGGGTGAAGCGGTTCTTCAACATAAAAATTGGGATTCTCAGCGCTCCACATCCTCATATTTTGTGAATTAAGATAGCCAGATAAATAGAAGTATGCCTCATCAGTAAAGAAAGTTTTCTCAAACGCATTATCGTTATTTCCTAAATTATTATTGATAAACCAGTTACAGAATTCCAATCTAACCGGATAATCGTTTGGCAGCAGTTCCTGATAAACTTGCAACCGGTAAGGAAAATAATGCAAATTGCTTCTTAATATCCTATGAGATGTTGAATATGAAACATTTAATTGCTGTCCTAAATGGCGAACAAATACGTGTGGTTGTTCTTGCGCTTTTTGTCTCGCATTGTTAATTACTTCTTCAGTGCGTATGTTGCAAATAGTATGTATCATTTTTAGGCCTTGGGCCAAAAGGTTTAATTTCAAAATTGTTCCGCCCCATAATATTTCTAGTAGTTCTTTCAGATACCTAAAACAGTACAAATCCGAAAATTAAAGCAGCAGTTAAGTTTTATGCATAAATACTTATGTCCCAAAAGTCACTAAGCCGGGCAAAGATTTCAGTTTCACTGAGGTCTGGCCTATCGGCTTTATAATGCCTGTAGGCTTTTGTAATTTGTAGTTTTGTGTCACCTTTAATGACTTTTGGCATATTTACTTTATTACTACAATTTGTTGACAGATAGATATCCATGACGCCGATGTCCATACATATTATGCCTAGTGGCAAACAAAGTATGAAAGCACTGCCAACATTGCACTTTTAATCTCAAAATGTCAAATTAGACACTATCGTGATCCTCCTGTACATAACAGCTGATTCTGACAAAGTGTCAGAAAGAGATTCTAGGGAGTTTTAATTTTATTAAACATAAAAACAAAATTCCATGTCTACCTACTTGGCAAATAACTATTGAACGGTTTATATTTGTACTTATATCGCCAAGACAACAAATATAGTCACTTATAATACCATGAGTAGTCAAAGTAATGTCGACTATTTTTGCGGTGGTGTCACGAATGTCCATTGCGCTTTGGTACGATTAGGACGAGTGCGATAGCATGAGTCCTAATCCCAAGCGTAATGGACATGAGTAGTAATAACACCGCAAAAATAATCTACTTAACTTTGACTAAAAATGCCATTCGAGGGACTATTCAATGAACCAAACTACTTTTTCAAATTAGTTTTCAGTAAATCTAGCAACAAACTACGCAATTTATATAGTAACAGAACACTAATATTGCTTTTTTTAATAAAAATCAATTTGTTTAAAATAGTCACTTGAATACCTTCTAGGAAGATATATCCACTGATATTTTTTTGATTGATCAAGAAACGTCAGAATTCTGGATTTTTATTGGTCACTTTTGACAGATGACAGGTGAATTGAATTTGACAAAAATATAGGAGACTGCTCCAACTCGTCACAAAAATTTTTATAATTAACAGTTGGTGATTTATAAATACATCCCAGTGAAACAGAGCGTTTTTCAGTTTTAGTGAGATCCAGATCTGTTCTATTGAATCGCCAGTACAGACTGTATTGCATTTATAAGAACTTTTAGCATATATTCAAACACCACCAGCTCTACTTACTCGGCGATGGCGAAATAAGCTAGATTCGATGAAAACGGTGTGCAGTTCCTTACAAGATGTCACTACAAAATATTATGAGCTCCAACAAGTCTGTACTTACAACAACTATATTCAGATAGGTCGAGAACTTATAAACTCAAATAATCTCAGCAGGAAATAATACCATATATAAAATATAAAAAGTAGCAGTAACGAAATCAGAGAATAAATGACATAAACAGTGCATTGAATTTATTTAGTAATTAGCATTATATACTAATAAGTAACACAATTAAATAAGTAATTGAAGGTCAAACAAGGTAAATTTAAATTACAGACTGAAATCAGCTTTAATTTATCTGCGTTAATGCATCTCAAGGTCGCAGTCTGAATCACTAACCCAATTTAGTATCAGCTGCATCTTGAAGGGAATCCAGCAAGGTGCACCGGTTGAATGGCACGACACGAAAGTGAGAGTGCTACACAAAGAAGGTATAATTCCACGGCTCTGATGTTCACTAGGTCGTAATTTACTTATCTAAGAGAACGAGTTTCTGCAGTGGTTGTTCTAATAGCTTCTAAACGAGCTTTTACAGGTATGCTGCAGCAGATTGAGGGTGCTTTCAAAGATCACCAGGTCATCAGCGAAAGGTGGCAACCAAACGGATCACTCAAGCGATGTGGTCCAAAGTCAAACCATGCTTTAAGAACAAAGGGAATGCACGCCTCCAACTAGGCTACATCGATGAAGTTTCAAACCTACCGACAAAAGCTAGAAGTGCCGGATGCAATAATTATTATGCTACGCTACCAAAACCAAAAATGGATTATCCACTTACTCGGAATTACAAGCTTTTTCATGGCCAGGACGATTAACAACTTGATCCGTCTAATAGACGTGGACTGTATGTGTTCTAAAATATGTGTTCCAAGCAGAGCTTTCACGAAGGACCTCTTCAAATACCAGAAGCTAACGGGCTAACGTAGCCAGGTTGAAGCCACTTGAGGAAGAGAACTCTATACGAGCTGCAACACATCGTTTGGTATTTCGAAAGACCGAAACAAGAAACGCCTGTACGACGAGATAAGTATTCTAACGCAAAACAAATACGGCCGTCCTAAAAACAATTTAGTGAAGCTTACCGGAATTGCAGATAACAAATATCGGCACATATGCAAGCGGTGAATAAAGCTACATTTACACGCTTACAGCGCTCCAAATAAAGAAACGTTCGCACAATCAAGATTTATACCACAAAATAGATTCTAACGCTAAATACGCTTTTTACACGTAACATACATGAAAAAGCCATATTTTATTATTAACTATCGTATTTATAATTATTAGCAAGTAGTCTCAAGTCACGAAGTTTTGGAACTAAAGATCGTATAATTGGTATGTTTCTCAATATTTTCTATGTTCTTATATTTTTGACAAGTTAAAATAAAACTAAAGGTTTAATTGAAATTAATAAAATGTTTAATACTTAAAAATGTAAATCTCATTATCGACTATCTATACACGACAATACGACAACCACCTGCAAAAAACCAAATTCGAAAAAATTAAATATCTGACCTTTCAATTCATTCGATTAATTACCAGTGCATTCTGCTAAGTGTACGCCTGGTGTAATGAGGCTGCATGTTTATTATCACCTATATTTTTATGTATATAATCGCCCATGTTTTTATAATATTCTACGCACTGTCCACTTAACAGACCTAAATTTTGGGCACATTCCAGTCTGGGTAAGCTAATCGCTATTTGAAACCTTGACTAACTTTCTGCAAGGCAACTAATACAGGTGGCCTTCGATAATGTGCTATCACCTTAGGGGCCAGTTGCAGAAAGCAATGTTAAGTCTGGTGTTAGCTAACGCGACGTCAAAGTGAACAAAAACGAATCAAATCTCAAATGTTTATGATAACTAATACATTAGTAAACAAAATTTGATGCGATTTTGTTCACTTTGACGCGACGTTAGCTAACACCAGACTTAACATTGCTTTCTGCAACCGGCCCTAGGTGTGCTAAATATAAGCATATTGAATTACATCCTCTATCGTTACTTTTGAAGTGAAATGCAATGTGCGTCTTAGTAATATAAGTAAGTGAACTCCCCCCGAGAATGTAAAGGCAACATATGTCCACCTTGTCTGTTGAGTAAGCACAGTTCCCGCAGCCTTATGGTGGACTTTTCGTTGTTGGAGCTTTCGTAGTACATCACAGATCAATGAAATTAAAGCAACACGATGCAACCCCATCCAATAATGAAAAATATTTCTTATGCGTATTAAGTTGACAGTCGCAAATTAACACCTGATCTATTAGTTTAAAATCACACCCGTCCCACTGAGCTGGCTGCGCGCAATGTTAATATCAAATATCAAAATGTGTCGCTGTCGAGTATAGTTTTATCAAGTAGACAAAACATCCTGTATCAAAATTTCATTAGAATCTAAGAAGAGAAACTGTGTCGAGTTAAAGGGGATTATACGAAGAATAAAGTATTTTGAGACCCATCTTCTTTCTTACTGAGGCACTTAAAACATTGAGTGGCCCTCGTAACTCTGAAGGTCTGAGAAACGATGTTCTTATTATACTTCAAAATCCAATTTTCCTCTGAAATGTCGCACATTCGGAACAAATCGAGAAGCTATCGATTGGCGTTTCACCGAGAATCTGCGATGTTTCTCCTGATAATTGCACAGCGACGAGGTTCGCCAACATTTAGCTCAAGCTACAAGCCCCTGCCCATAACGAATTCGCACTAATTTAATCGAAGCAGGGACAAAGTCGCACTGCAAAAGTACAGTTCTGGCGGCCAACTTTGTCCGCAGGAAGTTTCGAGCGTGCGGCACAACGTGCAACAAACAATGGTTTGCAAGTTAAACAGGGAAACACGTTATGCCCATCAATTTTATTTGTGAAATTTAATTTCCCTAGCGGCCGCAGTGTTTGTAACACTCCCTAATCCTCACTATAAATACGTGTGCAATTAGGTTAGGTCAACTCTGTACACTCTCCATCATCCGCTAACTGAATTGTAACTCGCACCCAAAAAGGCGTCGTTAAATCGAATGACTTACCTCTTCGAAATTCTAGCTTATTTGGAACATGTAAATGTCGTTTGTGATTTGTAGGGCATCCGGTGTGGAAGCCCTCAAAACGTTGGTTTACAAATCGGCAACTGTTCTAATAGAATAATAATAATATCAAATAATAGCGTTTGCACCACAAAGGCACTTTAGAGTGCATGAAATGGTAGCGCTGCTTTTGACATTTCGGCAGATAAATTGACAGAAAATGACGGCCATTGAAATAAAAGTTTTTTGGCAACATCTTTAGGGGAATAACTGTCGAATTTAACAGAATTGATCCAACGATTCATTCAACACAATGCAGCAAATATTTGCTGATATTATTTATGACTTATGGCCATAACGCAGCAAATGAGCCAAAACATGTTTACATAAGAACGTTGTAATCCAGACATTCCACGGTTTTTAACGTGAATTTTAAAGCTCCATAGAATATTTAATCTTGATTATGTTTTAACTTAGAAATTTTATATGTAAACTGTGTCATTTCGGTCAGTTAAAGTTTAATATTGTCGTAGATGACGAAAAAGCAGTTTTCTCAATTCTGTCTGTCTGTTAGCGGTATTGCTCAAAAAATATTTGTTGAAGGAAGACGATATTTTGCATGCAGATTATGTTTTCCTGGCATGAAACCGAAAAAACTTTGGAGAAAGACATAAAAGGTGGGCACTTAAAAAATAAAGTTTGCTTATTTTTACTTTAACTGAGAAATAGATAAAAGTAATCATTTTCACATAGGTTAGGTTTCACACTTGACGAAAATTGAACCCAAGAGATACAAAGTAATGTGGTAAAAGAGTCAAAAAGTTTCAGCAATAAGTCCGTTCTGATAAATACATCCGCAAATCGCAAAGCCGAGAGAGGTCCTCGATGGGCTCGTGGATAAGACCTCGGATTTAAATTCACGTTTGCAGGTGCTGTAGTCACTGAAGGTTGTGTACAGGTAATAAAATTGCAAATTCAATAGAGAACATTTCAGATAAACCATTGACTTCAGGAATGGGAAATCGGGATAAGCCATTGACTTTAACAACGAATAATTGCCAATATCAATGATTTTCAATAATTGCATATTTTACTTTAATAAATGAATTGCATAAGTAGGAGGTGAGTTTATAATTTGAAGTTCTCTGTACAATTTTATAGTCTGTTAATAAGTAATTCTGTATTTTCAGTTGTTCATTGAAATAAATAAAATATTTTGATAGTAGTTTGTACGATGATTTTTTGTACTATATTTTAAACGTAAACAGTAGGTAGTAGTATGAAAAGTATAGTATGCACCTCGCACGTAATGATAATTTTGCACTCGTATGAATTATACCTTCATACTCGTGCATTTATGGTTTCATTTCGTGATCGCCTCAGGTATGATGCCAAAAACTTATTAACAGCTAGGTTTTTCTCGCTGAATTTTTTAAAGTACAATGCAATAATTTAAATTTACGTCTTCATTATTTATATTTGCATTTATTTAGTCCGTTAATTAATAGTTATTTACGATACAACTACGTAAAGTTAGTTTTTAGTCACAAGTGGGACAGGGTTAAAACAAGAGTAAGTGAATAAATATGCTTTACGTATGTGGGTTGTACAATATTTTACCTGGGATAGAATCTAGAAAGCACGATAGATATAAAAAAAATCTTTAAAATAAATTAGCATTACTACATTAAATAACAGGTCCGCCTTGATAAGAAAAGATTAATCTTAGCAACCGGTCTTAATTTTTGCAGGGTTAAAATTGTACCTACGTTGTCACTGACTACTTGACTAATGAAATCATTTTATTAAACAGTCGTTTTCCAAACTTAAAACTGCCAACTAAAAGTCAATTTTACACACTGTAGTAGATAATAGTATTTTATGTAACAAGTGTTATAAACTGTTTGAGGCTTTCCCGGTTACTCGAATTATTCTTGTTAACATAAAATTTCGGCTTAGACCGCATAGTATTTGTGGATAAACACCCAGGATTCTCTAGCTTAACGTGCGTTGCACCTTGTGAACTCGAACAAGAATCCACGCGATGGCCATGCTCTTCGGTGGTTAGTGTTGTTTGAGTACCTTGAGAACGAGGATACTTAGGTAGATTTGGCCGTACTGCTTCTTGTGCATCCTATTCACTAACTTTTCGTAAGACCTTGCAGCTTGCATTATCAGAGTCCAATGTAACTCGAGCAACAAGAACAAGAAATACGATATACGCAAGTGGTTTTTAAACTTCGAATTTTGTCTTTTACTGATCTGAAGTTTAGTTGGTCATTGGTCTCACGGATTAGTACGCTACACTTAAACGACCCATCAGCGTACGTCACTCCGCGCGCCTAACACAGAGGACCATAAATAGCTCACCGACCTTCAGTTCTTAGTGCGACTTTCACTCTGACCATGCAAGCTGCAAGGTCCTGCAAACGGTTAGTGAATATGGATGCACATACAGTAATACGGCCAAATCTGCGTAAGTATTCTCGTTCTCAAGGTACTCAAACAACACGAGCCTCCTAAGAGCATGGCCATCGCGTGGATTCTTGCTCGAGTTCACAAGGTGCAAGGCACATGAAGCCAGAGAATGGTGGGTGTTTATCCACAAATACTAAGAGATCTAAGCCGAAATTTTATGGTAACAAGAATAAGTCACCTTAGACAGGAGTTGTTTTAAGAACAACCAAAGCGTACCAGAGCCAGTGTTTAATAAACAAGTGTCTAGGGAGTTTATATAATGTTTTACATACTATACATTTTCTACGACCACAAATTTAGTATGGCATCTTATTATTTCATTAAGATTTTGAATTGAATATTATGTTAGGTTAAATTATGCTTGACACAGGTTAAAGATGACTGTTGAAAACTAACTTGATTTCAGTTGTGGCTGTGGCAAATAAAACAAATACTGTCTGAACCTAACTTTACCCCGTGACTAAAACGTCGTCGCCAACGTCAGCCCGTGACTAAGAGTCTCTTTAGTAACAGGTTATGATGGCGTGATTAAAATGTCGCTTAGCGAAGTGTATGGTATGTAATGTAATGTAATTAATTTGTTCCTACAAAGTTGTGTATTGTACCATACAATTTTTATTATATGGCAAAAGCACAATTATCAAAAAGCGGCGCTGACTGATCGCCAGTATTTCTTTATGAACGAACGCTCGCTTATTCACCACTTACATGCGTGTGGCATTGTAGAGAGTAGTACAAATATTCTTTTATTTAAAATCTTCGGGTATACAAGTTTTTTAAATTAACAAAACCATGTTAGCATTACTTCAACCAATACAATATCAGTCACAAACGCGTCTTTGTTTGGACAGTACCAAAGGAGGAAGCGACAAAATAACGGACGAAGATACGACATAAAAGCACAACAACTAAAATTGGTCCCAGCTACCAGCAGGAAACAGGAAACTACCAAGCAATTAATAGGGAGCTCAGTGCGAAGAAGAAAATAGAAAAATCTAACATTTAAAGGTCCACAATCAAATCACGTGTCTGACATAATTGATGTTTTTTAATCCAGTTTAGTATTGTATGTATTATCTGTAACCTCATTTACCTTGCGGTGTCGAGGCTGGTGCTATATGCGCTGGCATCTGGCGGTACAATGATCAACTTGCCCCGGATTCGGGATACAGAGTTGGATCGCGCCTTTGGTGCTTGCGCAGCAACCATTGTGTGAGGTGTGTGTCTTGGTGATGTGTTGACCTTGTTACTCTATCTCTTAGGCCTGTGGTTCTGAGTAGAGCACAGTTAATTTGGTGCCCAACTGTGAATGGTCTCACTGAGCCCGATTCTAATCGCCAAGGATACGGAAAAATTCCGACCCCAGCGGGATTCGAACCGAGGACTTGCTTAATGCAAGCCTAGCGCTAACCCATCTGCGCCACGCAGCTTCTTCCAGTTTAGTTTATCTATCATAAATTTGAAAAAGAATAATGGCTGAAAGATGAAAGTGGATTAAAATTAATAAACTAGCCGTAATGGAAAATATCTACTCTGAATCATGTGGTTTATTCAATTAAAAACAACCACACCCTTGCACCCAGCTTATTTCAAAAATGTTTATCAAAAACTAAAAAAACAACTTTTAAAAATATTGAGAAGATTTCCAGTGTTCTAATTGTAAATTTAACATCAAAAGAAGACTAATAAAACCATGGACCCAATAACTCACCAACCGGGAAAGTAAATCACAATACTTAACATACACAAGGAAACATGTGTAATACTCAATTTCTAAATTCTACAAACACACATAAATTCAACAACTTATATCACCAATTTAACTATCAAATAATATCACTTCTACTTAATGGCTCATATACTAAATGAAGTTATTTAAAAGAAAAAATATTAAACAAGAATTCATTGTAGGTAAAAAAAACACAAAGTGTAATAATTTCTTTCCTTACTACCTTAACCAAGGTGAACATTTTTTTAGATTTTTTTCGCTTTACATACAAATAATTGCCTTTAAATTTCTGGAATCCAAAACTACGTTAACTATTCCACGATATCGAGTAAAATTGGAGCAGTTGTTGTTGAGAGAAGTTTGCTATAACCTTTATGTAAACGAAATAAAAATATCTTAAAAAATTACCTTGAGTGGTATTCAGAAAAATCGTTGAACAATATGGATTTTACCATGTTTGGTGAAACACATTTTTAACGTTATCCACAATTAATTCAATACTTGAGCTTCCAACACGATTATTATGAGTTTTTAGAATGACCCCGATTTGCAAACTTCACTTTGACGTTTTGGCGAGATGTCAGTCAAAGGCTACTCACTAAATTGGATTAATTGAAATCAATCGTGGTTGAGTGATAACCTGTGTTTTCAGTAATAATACCACGAGACGACTGTGAATTATCAAAAACACTTTTTCTTTCTCGGGAAACGGATTGCTTAGAAACAACATGAGCCGAAGACGAGTGGTGTTTCTACAAAGCAACCAGTTGAGTTTGTAAGCAAACGTATTTGATAATGTTTAAAGTCGTCGAGTGAGTATTCGATTAGACTATCCCATGACCATCCATACGGGAATTACACTAAAAATGTATTTAATGCTTATCCCAAAAAAACCTGTTGGAAGTGGCAGGACATTAACATCTGACAGCTCAAAATGGAAAACACCAAAATGATAACACGACGCTGTTTTCACTTATTAATACGTGGCCCGAATAGGTATTTTGTGCATTATGAATGGTATAATCAAATACAATCAATTTTGATTGGCCGTTTCTGACAAACTAACCAATTTCATTGGTTCGTTTATTATAGTGTTGATAATCATATTAATACATTAAAAATTAATACCTATAAAAAAAAATCTGCAAAGACTTCTACTCAGAACTACGCTATTTTGTAATACTTATTGCTATATTTATAGTCGATTAGCATTAATTAATTTTGCCCTTATAAATGGTAGCTTTTGACTGGGCCAGGTTCGCTTTATATTTATACCTTGACTGATTTAAAAAAGATACTTCAACGTAAATAAAATGTATTGTCGTCTATGTACCTTTGGAAAATAGATAATAGATCATTCATACATACGTACAAAGTAAACTTTATTTTAACACATCTCCCTTCGGTATGGTGTCGGGAATGTAGGCAACCTCAATTGCCTACGTGTTCGTCCGGGATCTACGGTGTGGTGGTCGCTGGAACAAATAGGGAATTTTACTAGCGTTAGAAGACCTGTAACACAGTAATCGAATTATTGACAGCGGAAGGTGTTGTAAACAAACATGAATAATTATGGTTTGATTTAATTACCAATAACTAACTAAGGGTTTCATATCGTTACCATATATGTGTTCGAAGCGCAGGTGTACGTTCATGTCGCGTTGTGATAAGCCCAGATGATAACCCCGACCTCGTACCAGGAGTCAAATTCTTCTACGCGGTGATCTATCTGTTTGCGCGTGGCAAGGTTATCTTTCAGAACGGGCGGATTAATTCCTACAGGTACATAGCTCTCTTAGACTTGGGGCAACCGCATATTTTTCCGAGAGGTTCGGGCCTCCTCGGACAATTCAATTCAATTAAGCAACAGCTAAGGAACTACGGGGTTTTCGGAACTTTAAATTGGCTGGGGTAACGTACACTGATCTAAAGGTATACGTTGTTTTAAACAAACTTATGGAGGTTTCGTGAATATGAACTGGCTAGTCTGGGCGCGCCCTTCTCTGGTAGGCGTCGTTTTAAATTAAGAAGTTATGAAGGTTGTGAATATAAACTGGCTAGTCTTGATGAGCCCTGATCTCCAGGTATTAAGAAATTGTGGGAAGTTGGTAACTATTTACTTAAAGTAAATTTATCCAAAGAACGGATAATAACTTAATGGAGCGGGTTGGATGAGTCGTTCGGGAATCTGGGTCTAAATTTTCTAGAAGAATTCTGGTATAATTCTGATGCCCCAACTAGGCCGAGAACAGAGCTCTCGCCAGCTGGGGCCGCGGGATCGGGGTCGGAGGGCCCGGGCAATTTCTCGGAGTGATTATCGGAATAATTTCATTTTATATCTAACTGCCGTGTCCCCTCTCTCGATAAACTTAAAAGTGGAAAAGGCGCACTGGACGATTTGTCGTGTCGTTCGCGCCAAAAAATGAAAAGATTAAGCGCTTTTAAATTCAGATTAAAGTTCAGTAGCGCTTATTCAGCAGCGAAACGTTACATAGCAATGCATTTTACATCAATTTTAATATAAAAAACATTACCGGTGAGCGAATTCGAACGGCAGCTGTTAAGAATGCCATTCAAACGTTTAAAAGTATTCGATAACCCCATCACACGTATCTAGGAAACGTGTGATGGGGTTATCGCCACGGAGCACATTTCGCGTCCTTGCAACGCTTCTACTGCATTTTTCGTAAACTTCTTTTCTGCATTTACGCTGCATATATTGGGTTCAATTTTCGTCAAGAATAAAGCCTTAGCTATCTGCAAATAGTTACTGTGAGCGCCGTTCCTGGTAGCTAACCCCCCGCTGCCCTATTAACCCCCAGAAATTTAGGAACAGTTTCTATCGCTTCGACCGGAGCCGGAGAACGTTTCCAGATACAATAACCAAATACTTATAAAAAAACAATACGACAGGGGAGTTAGAGAAAAACGCTGTATGGCGAAGGGCATTCTCAGTTTGCTGTCGAAAGAGTTCGTTGTTCTGATATGTACCTATTTAACAAAAGTTTATAAAGGCTTTTACTGTTGTTCTTGGTTTACAATTTTACATAAATCACGTAAGTTGCTAATATTACTTTTTTTATTCCTCAGTTAAAAAAAAATAAACAAAAATTAATTTTTTAGGTGCTTACTCAGTATATATTTGTCTGAAATTTTCTCGGTTTCATACGAGGTAATAATGTGCATGCAATATATAGTCCTTCTCCAACAACTAGTCTTTGAATTATACCGCCAACAGACAGACAGATCGAGTTAAGAAAACCTGCTATTCGTAATCTAAGGGTCCTGAAACAACAAGATCTGAAAAAAAATCAGGTCATTTTTTTAGCGATTACAATACTTCCTCCGTCGTTTAGACGTCGTTTAAACTAAATCAAGAAGATATCCTTTGAGGGCCAATAGTAACTTCATGGTAGAGTCCATTATATAAACTATCTAAACCTTATCAAAAATATTAATTCAAATAATTAAAAACATAAACATAGTGTTAACGAATTTAAACAAAAAAAATATCAAATTAAATTACCACAACATCATATATTTTTTTCTTTAGATGTCATGTTTCTATATATTAACAAACTCAATTAAAAATATTGAAAAACAATTAATAAAAGGACAAAAATGCCAAAACAAGAATTTTCAAGTGCTGAACAAAATATACAAAATTCAGACTGTTTTTCTTATGATAGCCACATTTAAAAACAAAAATTTGGGGTAGCAATGAGTCAACCTTTATGAAGTACAATAGCTGACTTAGAAATGCAAAAAATGGGAGTAGAAGATTTTAAAAATATAAATAAGATTTTACTATACTAAAGATTTGTAGACGACATTATAATTATAGATAAGGCTCTTTTGGCGTACACCAATACTGACTCCTTAATTCTAGAGCTATTTACAGATAATTTTTATGAAGATATGTAAAAACCCTAGAGTATTTTGTTTCATCCAACTATTCACCAAACAATCGTTTTTGTATAATATATTGTAATGGTATAATATACTCCACCACACCACGTTAATATTAATAATTTATTATTTAAGAATTTTCAAATGTTTAACTGAGTAAAAATCAGATGGTTCTAATTTACTTGCTTCAAATTAAATTGTATTATGCGCTCTCTTTTATTTTATCTGACTGCAATTATCATTTAAAATATGCTAGCTCCGGTAAAGATTCAACTCTCATCAAAGGGTGGCTTCATGACACTGCGTTTCGATTTTACTACGCAGCCGCGCAACTATGAACTGGTATCAAATGTACAAAGGGGTTCCTAACCTCGCATAACATGTCGTTTGAAATGCAAATTCTAACTTTTGTGAACGTTAAATCAGGTAAATATTCAAATAATCTTATTTTGGCGGCTCTAACTTCTGTTGTTTTAGTCAAAACCGGACCTTGATTGTTAATCCGACGCCGGACACTTAACCTCACAATTTGGCTTTTAACTATAATTACTGGCAAAATAATTCTGCTATCGGCTCGGATACGCCTGGCCTCTGCTGCTTTCGGTGTTATCTCGCTGTTACGTAAATTTCCGGCTCCTCAAGTTATTATTTAGGTTTTTACAATACCCTTATTGTGTTTGTGAACATTGGCTTCCTCGGACGGGCGCCTGAGTTGAAATTCCTCTGGAACTCGCTGTACCGGGTGTTGGGGTTGCTGGTCTCGCTGCTGCTGATCCCCACGATGCTCTGCAACGTCCACACGGTCCTGGTTACCCTTGGTTTAGCTGGTGTCGAAACCGTAGCTGCCTCATCGGTGCCGATCTCAATATCGGAGGCCTCCACTTGGTGATGAACTTTTTGTCGTAGAAAACGTTGCCCACACTTGTATAGAAACTTCAAATTGCGCTGATCACTGTGGTATGATTTATTTTCATGTAAGTTAATGATAAATAGGAGAAATCTTTAATTAAACACAGAGCAAATTTAGGTGTGACATCAAATAATTTATTCAACTGTTTCTTTTTTTTCTCAACGGTTATCAACAATTGCCTATCTACTAATAAATTTACAAAAACCGGATATTAACTTTGTTCCACTACACTACATTTTATCTTAATTATTATTAACAGTAACTAAGACTACACAACTCTTATAAACTAAATTACTGTGCACATTGTTTATTGGCGCACTGCACTTGTTACTAAATGTTCTTATTGTTTATTCACGTATGTTTATTGACTCACTTCCTTTTGGAATGTTTGAATCTCATGTTTGCTTTTCACCAATTTTTTAAACAACTCTTAACTGTCCATTTTTCCTGCATATTTTGCCAAGTAGAAATAAGGACTTGGCAATTTCTTCTTATAGTTATTAATTTTCCTTATTCATTTGCTCTATTGCCTTATTATCATTCCTTCGCCTCATACCTTTTTATAATAGTTCACAAAATGTATTTTAAATTGGCTAACATGAATTCTATCATTCATACCTGCACGTAGCAAACCTCTTTGTGTTAATTTGATTTTATTAGGCACTTTACTTTGCCAAACATAATAATTACTTTACTTTAAACTCAGATTCTAACCCTGCGAAAAGCCGGCTGTCTCCTTTGCGTTTCTAAATTATTTCACATATTTGAACACAGGCATTTCAAATTTGTCAAATGCATTTACTGGATTATAATTATAATGATTTTAACATTGCGGCCAGATACAACATTTCTACTCCGTGCTTAATTTACTTTTTATATCGCACTACAATCATAGCAGGGGAGTAGGGCCCAATACCATCTCAATATAAAACAAAATCTGTAATAGATAGACTGAAAGATGGGGGTAAGATTGTTTGGAAATTCTGAGGAACGGGTGTTAAAGCCTACATAGTTGATGTAGAGGGCAAATTCACAAGAGAGCGAAAGCAGTTCAAACAACTGATTGGTTGATTGTATTAGTGCATTAGAGTTATGGGTTGATGTACATAAATCCGAGTAACTCTGTTTCGTGTTCATTACAATATTTTCCCGTCTCCAAAGCCCATGTTTCCAAATAAAGCTCCCCGTACGTCATGCGACACAGCTGCGCCAATGAGAAAAGGCCACCCCGTTTTTCCCTCTCAACAACACAAGGGTGAGAGGAACAGACAGACGACAACAACCAGTGGTGCAGATCAGTGCTACGCCGCGGGCCCCGCGCCTCACGAACCCCAAGAACCAGAAAGGGCTACGGCTCCAGCACCCATCCAGGGGTCTGCTCCAGGAGAGCTCCAAGTACGTACTTCCGCTCTTTTCCACGTAATTTTTAACCCCTACCTTTAGCGTTACTGCCACCCCCGATGTCCGGCCACGGAGCCGTCGCCCACCGGGATGCTAAAGATGCAATTAATTTCGAATGTATTTAAAACGGTCTCATTAAATTTGATGTTAAGCTCAACATTGTTTTATTTCAACCGACGACAGACAGACAGGTGGCTGGTCCTTCAACTCCCTACAAACTCATTACACAACAACAGAGACTATTAAATACAAATTTGCTTCTTAAATTCAGTGTGTTCATATTTTTAACTAGATTTAGTAACATTCTCTAATTTAGGCGCTTTCACCACAGACGTTGTTAGCTTTTTACCTACCTTTAGGTCGGCGTTCTATATTTTTAACTCAACAATTGATCACCATAAAAGTGTACTTGTGGCCCGTCTCTAGCAACAGTGAAGACGTCGCGAATTCTTTGATTAAGATGTTAAAGGGAGCGCCGACAAGTCATACTCAGGTGCACTGATATAGGTCAAGAAACTTGTAACTTCATTATCGAACTCAATGATTGAAATTAAAATGAAAGAGAGTAATACCTTTAACTACCTTTATTGTTACTCAAACGTTGATCATTATTCAATTAGGCTCTACTATTTGAACGGAGTACCCCACTTAACTTAAACCGCTACTATGTTTAATGTTTACACAGCGTTTTTATATGCAAACATATCATCAGAAATCACTTATCTGTTCGTGGTTACACTTGTAGACGTTTAATGCCTCCAATGACTCCTATTAAATGTCAGCTTGACAGCCCCAAATCGTCAGCTGTCATATGCAGCAAGTAGGCCCCAAAACTGCCTGTTGACTCTCAGCAGACTAAACTTTCTGTAGGTTTTTCCGCCCAATAATAGTTGCTATAATTCGAATTTCAAGTTAAAATGAGGCAGACGCCAAAATTACTATACGTACCCTTTTAACAGGCAATAACTATGCAAACGTTAATCTATATTCGTCAGAAAAGTGATTCTCGCTTCTAAAATCTCCTACCAGGACGGTTGGCCAGTAATATTCCCTACTATAACCAAACCATTTGAAATGGCGAGATTATCACCAAATAACCCACCAAACTTCTTGCACGTTCAAATGCTGTCACACGTTTTTTTTTCAAAAACAAAAACCGTTGTTTATTTTTTCCCTCTAGTAACGACCATTGCCAATCTGATATTAATTTCTTATGAGCTTTTATCGTATTAATCTTACTTGATCTTTTATTCTCTAATTATAAAACGTAAACTACTAGTATAGTGCCAAAATGCTTTTAGCACGTAACAAACTTCCCCCTTACCAGAAAGGAAAAATTTCAACGAAATTTTTAACTAAAAAATAATTTTATCTTCAAAGGATACATGCATATATCACCAGAGAGTCAATAAACCGTCTGTCATAAGACGTCCCTAACACTCAATTTAACAGTTATCCTCGCCAACTTTAATTCCCACAAAGAAACGCAGACCAGATATTAATATATCCCAACAGGAAACTCCCTATAATTTATAAGAGAGAAAGCAAGATAAAAATGCTCCCTAAAGTGACCTTCCCTACAGTGCCCAACCAACCACCATATACTTTACATAAGGGAAAGCAAGATAAAAATGCTCCCTAAAGTAACCTTCCCTACAGTGCCCATCCAACCACCCTATACTTTACATAAAATATAAACCCAATCAAAAGAAAGAAGAGAACATTCCACAACCGCAAGTTCACACAAAACCACAATCAAACTAACGATCCAGCTGAAGACTGACCGACACCAAAATAGTTACACATCCATGTACCGTTGGAGCTCCACACCACAAAACGACCACAAGAAAAACCAAAGAAACAAATTCTATCACCACACACAGCAACCACCAGAAGATCGAAAGCGGAATAAGTAACAGAAAAAGAACCGATTACATTAGTCGAAGGAAGGGACAATGTATTGAGATAAGAATTAAGTTCCAATTTACCAAGACAGTCAGCAACCCAATGACAAATAACCAGTCACAAAGACCCCGGGAAATCGTCCCATAGCAGTACCCAAGACCCAAAAACCCGCATACCAACAGAGCTTTATCAGGTCCAATTAACAATTCACCAATCTCTGAAGCTAAGGGCTAATGGTACACACAATTCAAATGTATGCTGCCGCTATGACATCACCAAACCGTTTTCCCAAACATGTCTAAAATCGTTACACAACAAGGAACGAGAATCACTCCCAGGAAAAATAGATACCACTTAATTCGGGGACACAAAAACAGGCACCGAAGGAACCACCACAAACCTAATCTCGATAACTAAAGAGCAAATCGACGATTCAGAAATCACAATCAAAAACTTATCTTACCCAACGGGCGTATTAGAACCTCATCAGAAACGAAGGACAATAAAATGAAAGATTCAACAAATAATAACTACCATAACCAAAACTAGGAAGATGGTCTGAGAGACGTGATATCTGCATAAGCAAAATCTTCCAAACACATCAACACCAACCCACGTTATCTTACCAACAAGCCAGAAGAACATGAAAGAGCCAATCGAAGAACTGTATGCCAACCCATACTAAGAAAGATGTCCTGAGAGACCTAAAAATCATCAAGGATTAAAAGAAAACCGCAGAGCGAATTCCTCAGACACACCAACATCGAACCCACTTCACAATCAACACTCCAAAAAGGAAAGGAAAAATAATCAATCAACTAACCCCACGCCAACCTAACTAGAAGGAGGCTTATAAATCCCGCAAGAGCAAACTACTCCAAACACATCACCATCACACTCATAACAGAGTTATCGACCAAACTAAGAAAAAGGCACAAAGTGAATCTCAAACACACTAAACCCTTTCAGACATACATTCAATTTAAAAAAGAATCAAGCACATCAAATCATTCAAAACTATAACATTCAATGAAGAAAAACTCAAGCACATCTGGCCAGTATATTCCTCGAGGTTCCATCAATGAAAATTGCAATCATTCAATGAAAAACTCTAAAAAGATAATTCATCATGATACCTGAATAGCGTGATGTCTTCACCATTTCACTCAAATAAAAATAAAACCAGCTTTTATAAACATCACACAGAGCTCCTAAATCTAACACGCAGCACACCCCACTCAATCAAATAAAAATAAAACCATCCAGGATTAAGATGTCCAAATTATAAAAATATCCAAATGAGATACTACTTCTACAAATCAATCAATAAATCGGACAAAGGCTCCCTTATTTCACCTACGGCAAGGTGCTACGAGAACTATACTTTTTTTTTTTTTGAATGTTAATACATTTATTATTCAACATGCTCCATCATAATACATGACATTACATGTTTTATAGTACTAATTACTTAATTTTCTATTTCAGACTATAAAGTAACGATATTAACTAACATGTCAAATTGTTAAGCTATGTAGTTTGTTTTACAAGCATTTACATAAGAGGTACTTAATGTAAATTACATATTACATTTAAACCTATTTACATTATTTTCATGATTTTTTTTTTATTATTTATTAACTTAAACTTTGTTTTTAAAACTATAACTATACTATCAAAATCAATACCTATTTATAAATTTGACAAGAACATTTTCTGATAATTTTGTATTAATTTAATTTTAGTTACCGGCCAGTTCTTCATTTTTTAGGACTTGGATTTTTTAGCGGCAGTCTTCTGGGTTTCTAGTATAGGGACAATCGTAAAATCACATGGTCTACAGTTTGCTCACCTAAATTACATATACACCATTGAACTCATTGCTTATACGGAATCTGTAAAAATAACTCTTTAATTTGCCATGACCACTTAAAAATAGTTGTAATTTTTGGCGTGAGAGGAATTTTACAGTTTAGTCTCATGGACACCGTTGGAAAGAATGATTTTGTAAGTTCACCTTTATCACTACGCGACCACTCGGATTGCCACTTCACCTCACTGTTTTTTTTCCACATCTCGTACTAATTCTTTTTTTCTGGTTCTATTAACTATTTGGTTATTTTTGGTTAGCTGTTCCTTCCTCTTCAATTTCTCGGACTTAATTCCTCCTCATTTATATCAGTCTTCTAATCCGTAAATTTCTGCCTTTTCCTCTAGTTTTATTACTATTGGTGTAGTTGCCGCTAGGATACACGATGCTTCGTATGAGATTGTTCTAAAAGCTTTTATAATTTTGATGTTCATCAGTCGTTGTACTCTTTTCACTTTTCTTCTGTTCATTTCCTTATCTAGAGCTGGTTTCCAAACTGCTGCGCCATAAGTGAGTATCGGCAGTATTGCTCCCTTATAAATGGTATTCAAAGCTTCATGTTTCAGTCCCCAGGATATTTTGGCAGATCTGGACAGTATATTAATCAATTTCAAGCACTTGTCTGTTATGTGTTGTACGTGTATTTTAAAATTGAATTTCTGATCGAGAGTTATTCCTAGATATTTTAGACTTTTAACTTGTTCCAGTTCATCGTAGTTAACATATACTGTTACATTTTGTTTTAGTGAAGTTCTCTTCATTGTTATTAACATGACTTTTGATTTATCTTCATTAAAGGTGATTTTATTTTCTTTTGCCCAATTGCGTATCTTCTGTATTTCAATGTTTGCTGCATTTTCTACTTCAACGACATTTCTTCCCCTTATCAAGATGGCCAAATCGTCGGCAAAAGCTATCACTTTCGTTTGGCTTTTGTAGTTTAAATTTAACAAGGAATTGTACATCACATTCCAGAAACCTGGACCACAGCAAGATCCCTGTGGACATCCTTTTTCTATGGTTCTTACTACTTTAACGTCATTTATTTCTAGAATAGCTACTCTTTCTTTAAAATAATTTAAAGCCAAATTATACAGGTTCTTGGGACAATTTAGTTGTCTTAGGTTATACCAAATTGTTGGCCACCATGCCGCGTTAAATGCTCCCTTTACATCTAGACTAATAAGTATAGTATCGTTATTTTCTTTAAAACCTTTTTCAACAAACCTTTTCACCTCCATAAGTGCGTGCACGGTACCCCTGTTGGGGGTAAAGCCAAATTGATTGGTGTTCAACAGTTGAGTACTATACTTGTTAAAACCACAAATAACCAATCCACATTAATCCAAAACAATCCCGTATTCAACACAATCCCTAAAGTTTAATTTCAATCTACTTAGCAAAAACAAACTACTAAAAATTTTGCCAAAGTAATTCTTTGCGTGTCACGTTCTGATGATATTTCCCACTTACATAAACGAATACATATACTAAACAAATCCTAATTACACCCTATCTAGTTTTTATTTAATTAAGTATAACTACTGAAAATATTGCTCCTTTCAATTATTGTGCGACCTAAAGTTACATGTACCAAATTATAGCCCCACGTTGGGCGCCAAATCTTGTTAGCTTTTTACTTACCTTTAGGTCGGCGTTCTATATTTTTAACTCAACAATTGATCACCATAAAAGTGTACTTGTGGCCCGTCTCTAGCACCAGTGAAGACGTCGTGAATTCTTTGATTAAGATGTTAAAGGGAGCTCCAACAAGTTATACTCAGGTACACTGACATAGGTCAAGAAACTTGTAACTTCACTTTATATCTAATGAAACAATTATCGAACTCAATGATTGAAATTAAATTGAAAGAGGGTAATACCTTTAACTAGCTTTATTGTTACTCAAACTTTGATCATTATTTAATGAGGCTCTGCTATTTGAACGGGGTACCCCACTTAACTTAAACTACTAATATGTTTAATGTTTACACAGCGTTTTTATATGCAAAAATATCATCAGCAATCACTTATCTGTTCGTGGTTACACTTGTAGACTTTTAATGCCTCCAATGACTCCTATTAAATGTCAGCTTGACAGCCCCAAATAATCTGCTGTCATATGCGGCAAATAGGCCCTAAAACTGCCTGATGACTCTCAGCAGACTAAACTTTCTGTAGGTTTCCCCGCCCAATACTAGTTGCTATAATTCAAATTTCAAGATAAAACGAGGCATAACTATGCAAACGTTAATTCGTGGTTTTCTAAATCGCTTCTAAGCTCGAATCTATATTCGTCGGAAAAGTGATTCTCGCTTCTAAAATCTCCTACCAGGACGGTTGGCCAGTAATATTCCCTACTATAACCAAACCTTTTGAAATGGCGAGATTATCACCAAATAACCCACGAAACTTCTTGCACGTTCAAATGCTGTCACACGTGTTTTTCCAAAAACAAAAACCGTTGTTTATTTTTTCCCTCTAGTAACGACCATTGCCAATCTGATATTAATTTCTTATGAGCTTTTATCGCATTAATCCCACTTGATCTTTTATTTTGTAATTATAAAACGTAAACTACTAGTATAGTGCCAAAATGCTTTTAGCACGTAACGACGTGTCCAAATCGTGTAACTTTTTTAAATGTAGGGACGTAATCTGGTTAGCTACATGTACTTTCTTATGAAACACTCTGTATGTTGGTAATTCCTCTTTGTAGATAAAGACAGACATATACTTCTAAGGAACACCCTGTATGTTTATAGCACTGCTTTATAGACAGGGATAACATATATCTTTAAATGTGTTAGAAAGAGACATTCTGCCTTCATGGCTGTGAGCTAGAGATGTGGGGGTGTGGGGCCTGAATTGGCTAACCTCCTCTACTTTTTGCACCAGTATTTTAACACCTTGTCAGGCCATTTTTATGCTTCAATGATATGCCACCTGTTGGAGTAGTTTCGGTACAAAGTTTACCATTTCTCCTATATTAGGTTCCTTTTCAGTCATATTTTCTCATATAGTACTTCAGCTAATTGCAACCAAAATTCTAAATATTTGTGACACATGCAATTCCGCCCCGCTCGGGGCTCCAGCCGTTTGATCGGCAGCTGTCGTTTGTTTCGTCCGAGGTACAGCAATTTTCAAAACATAGCCCGTGGGAGCGAGCAAGATATGTCCATAAAGTTGTGTTTCCAATGCCTTTACCTTCTCTCTCACGCGAGGCAAACTGCGTTCTGATTGACTACATCTGCATGTCGCAGACAGCGCGTCTGAGCGGGAATCTCGGCTCAGCGTTTGTTTACGATTAGTCAGACTCGAGCTGGTGTTCAGAAGCGCGTCTCTGCGAGTGTTTTTGGCTCTTGGGGGCCGCCCAGTGTTCGTGCTGTTACAGCTTTATTACGATTTCTGTGTGGAATCGGTTCTCGGCAAGCAGTGCAAGTGGCAGGGTGTGTTTTGGGTGTTGGTGTAATGTCTTAGTCGATGGCATAAACCGCTCCTAATAATTGTTGAAGGCCTGTCTGGCTAATTGTGCCGTTTCCGATTAGGGATCTTATCTTACGAGTGGGTTAATTAACGGCCTCGCAGGTTTTTGTGGTCGCTAAGGGAGCGCTGCACAATTCTTCCTGAGTAATTAGGGGACTCATTGGTCCTCGCCGGTTCCCACCCACATCACGTCAAACGACAGCTGTACTGACTGGTGCTGTCCGCATACTGTCATCAACACCGAAGCCAAGCCGCCAAATCGAAGGTATAGTGCGCTCCTATATTTGTACAATAATCGTGCATGTTCTGCCGTCGGCCGGTCCGTTTAAATGTATTAAATTAGGCATATTTGCTATCGGCCGCCTAATCAAGGCGTTGTACACTCATTTATAAATTTAATCTTTGTGTTACAAGCTCGGAACGATCTTTGAATCATGTTTTATCGTCAGCCGGTTAGTTTAAATGTATTAAATTAAGCATATTTGCTATCCGCCGCCTAATCAAGGCATTGTACACTCACTGCTAAATTTTAACCTTTGTGTTACGAGCCCGGCAATATCTTGGAAATTGTCCGTTTATGTTTCTTCTGCCAGTCGGCGACGCCGATTTTACGTTGATTTACTCGTACAGAGTTGAGTAATATTTTTAAATAAGGCGTCCCCAGCTGGGTTTGATTTCTTTTAGAGTTAGTCCATTATATGATGCGAGTTTGTAGTATACGCAGACCACGTCGGCACCGTTGTAATTTTCGACCATGAGTTTGGCCTAATAGATTTGTGCACTGTATGTGACTTATGATTATCCCGTCTATTTGCGCATGCTTGTTTTCAGGGTGACTTAGTCACTGTGTCAAAATTGATGTAAGGTTAAGCCTGGATGTTTAAGCGTTGCAGGTAAGTCGGTTGCGCTCGTCGCTGCAGTGGTGAAGTTTATAAGATTGCTACTATATTCGACTCCCGTTAAGTTTCAGGTTTCGCCAAGGTGATAAGTTAGAAGGTAGACTCATTTGATTTTCCCGGTTTCACTCTGGGTCTATCGTTGTGTTTCCGTTTTTGTCAATGAAACCGGGTGGCACCCTATTCAATTTTCTAAATGTTTACCGCCCCTTTGGCCGCTGCCCGTAGGTAATCTCGCAAAGGACCCCCCTCGCTCCACTGATGTGTAGCAGGCATTTCTTGTTGCGGGTTGGGTAGCGGCCCTAGGTAAGTCTTCGTCCCGATTTTGTGAAATATTGTCCGCACCGGCCGTTTAGTTTTTGTATGGGCCAGCGAGGTGTCGTAAAAGTCGATTTAGACCTTAACAACCTATCATCATGTATGCATGTGTAATATGGGTAAACACTCTTGATATAAAGTTACGAAAGTTGAACGGCTTCAAAGTAAAATTTTTCCTGTCTCGACTAAAACACCATGGCTTATTCGTAATACGTAAATTCGTAATGAACTTAACCTGCATGCCATTGAATAATTTCTAAAATAGACCACTGAAAAGTTATTTGATAATTTACATATTGTAATGATTCCCTTAACTGATATAAGGCTTTAATAAAAATATAAATACTAAATTGGCCAAATAACTACCATTCATAAATATTAAATAGTTTCAATTAAGAATTTTGTGTCAATCTCTGGGCTAAAGAAAATGATGTAATAATTACACTAGTTTACAGCCATTTTGCGACTCTGAGAAAAAATCTGTTTTTTAGTTAATTAATAGGTACTGAACACGAAAATAACGTTAAAAATGTTTTGCCACGTAAGACTTTTGAGTTTTTTTCATACAGAATTAACTAACTGCGCACTATTTTTAATAAAACGGTTTAAAAGATCACCCTGCTTGCTGGATGGTCAAAATATTTAGTTAAACCCTAGTTTTATCAGGAAGCGCATCAAACACTTAATCACGTAAGATGCCCATGCGAGTTTATTTAAGTGTTCTCTGCCTTTATTGCAAATCGCGATCTCGAGCTGTCAGTATCAGTTGTGTTCACTGTGGGCGTGGACGTGTTATTTTGACGTTTTCGTGTGGTTTTAATAAATATAATAAAATGTCTAAGGTACAGAGACGTGGATGTACTAACCCCGCGGACTCGTTTTGCTATGTGTGTGGCCAGTTTACACCTAAACCACAAAGAAGGCAAATTAACAAAATGACTATGGTGGCTTATCATAAGTATTTTGAATGTGTTGTTGGTGATCAAGATCGGGATTGGGCACCTCATATTTGTTGTCAGACTTGCGCCGCGAACCTAAGTAACTGGCTAAATGGAAAGCGATCTTCCATGCCGTTTGCAATACCTATGGTTTGGCGTGAACCTACCAACCATTTTAACGACTGTTACTTCTGTATGACAAAAGTATCTGGGTTTTCAAGAAAGAACAAACATAATATTGAATATCCAAATATTCCTTCGGCCATCAGGCCTGTTCCTCATGGGAAAAGTTTACCAATTCCAGCTCCTCCAGCAAATTGGCAAGAAGATTTAGAAATGTACGAGCAAAACGAAGAACAGGATATAATATCAGAAAAGGATACGACATATTGTTCCGAAAGTGAAATTACCGGACCACATTTAATTGAGCAAACTGAACTAAATGACTTAGTTCGAGACCTCAACTTGTCTAAACAGCATGCCCAACTATTAGGTTCAAGATTACAACAATGGAATTTACTAGCAAAGGGAACAAAAATTACAATCTTCAGGAACCGTAACCAAGAGCTGTCCTCGTTTTTCACTATGCAGGATAAAATGTGTGTATGTATAAATCCAAATGGTGTTATGGAAAAATTAGGCTTTCAGCATAATCCCGATGAGTGGCGCTTGTTTATAGATTCATCAAAAATTAGCTTGAAAGCAGTGTTGTTGCATAATGGAAACAGAAGACCTTCGATTCCTCTTTCTCATGCAGTTGACATGAAAGAAACCTACGAAAGTATGTCACTAATTCTAAATGCAATAAACTATGACATCAATAAATGGCAGATATGTGGCGATCTAAAAGTGATAGGGTTGTTATTGGGGCTTCAGGGAGGTTTTACCAAGTACTGCTGTTTTCTTTGTCTCTGGGATAGTAGAGCAACACAGAGCCATTACCAAATAAAAGAATGGCCTCAAAGAGATCAGTTTATTCCAGGCCAAGCTAACATAAAAAACTTACCTCTTGTGGATCCCAAAAAAGTCTTGTTACCTCCGTTACATATAAAACTGGAATTAATAAAAAATGTTGTTAAAGCATTGAATAAAGAAGGACTTGCTTTTAAATAACTCAAGGAGATTTTTCCAAAATTAAGTGATGCTAAGCTCAAAGAAGAAATATTTGTTGGACCGCAAATTAGAAAGTTACTAAAGGATGCACAGTTTGATCAAACCTTGAATAATGTTGAACTAAGTGCTTGGAAGTCTTTTAAAGGAATTGTAGCAGAGTTTTTAGGAAACAAAAAAGTGGAACACTACGAAGGACTTGTTGACGAACTACTTGTAAACTATAATAAAATGGGTTGTAGAATGTCTCTTAAAATACACTTCTTGCATTCACACTTAAAATTTTTCCCCAAAAATGTGAGTGCTGTGAGCGATGAACAAGGAGAGAGGTTTCACCAAGATATCCTTACAATGGAACATCGTTACCAAGGCCGGTGGGATCCATCAATGATGGGGGACTATTGCTGGTTCTTTATGAGAGAAAGTGATATTGAATATAAGAGAAAATCAACATTTGCAAAGAAGTCATCAACAGCAGACTTAGCATAAATACAGTACTTTCGTGTATATTTTGATAAATAAAATATTATCTTTATATATTTCCAGATTAATATTTGTTGCGATAGCCTTTATTCAAAAATATTGGTAAAATTTTATTGTAAAATAAAAAAAATACGCGTATACATAATATATTCTATAACTCAAAATCTATACGTGATGGAAAATTTTGCTTTCCATATTCGTAATAAGGTTGATTTATATACTCTAGTACACCTACTATAACTTCAGTCACATTTTTATTTTTTAATTTTGTAGACTAGTGTTATTAGCTCAATAAACGGTTTATTGCTCTTTGTATTTTATCTATTTGCAATAATTTATGGCAAAACTATGGTGTAGCATAAGAAAAAATCTAATCTCAGAGCTAGGTTCAACAAAGAACCTTGCATTACAAATGCTTTGGTGTATGAAAATGTAACCAGTGTAGTATGGCAAACGCTCAAATTCGTTCTGACAGCTCTTTAACCTCAAAATTGACTGCAACAACAAGTGATCTGCAGGTGCAAGAAATCAGCGTAATTTGAATTTAAAAACACCAAAAATGGCAAGAATACATTAGGTAAATACTGCGAATTATATGACGTAGCTTCCGGCTAACGTTGTATTGTGTTAGATGACGTAAGCCGACGGTCTGATCTTTTGTTTTATTTCCGGTAATGTCGCAAAATCAGCTCCAATTCGCAAATTTAAGGGACACTACCTAGATCATTTAAATCTGGAAGGATCTGGGCCTGGGCAGCTGGAATCACGTTCAACTTCTCGAGCAATGTCCAATCTTGAAGAATTCCACGGTTTATGGGGCTTCGGCAACGCTTTCCTGTAGAATCATACATTTTCTAGTGACGCCACGGCAATTGCACACTTGGGAATGGCTTGTTGGTTCCACTTTATATACCCAGGCACTCCTGAAGGTCTTCACTAAACGTAGTACACACGACTTTCGCTGGCCGATGTTTCCAATCAGTCGAAAAGGGGCTCCGAAGTTGATCGCACGGGTAATTCCTGCAGCTGGCTATCCCTCTTCTATGGACACTGTTATTACTTTGAGCCACAAGGATGGCCTACACACTGGTGAATATGACGACACTATTTGATTCTCACAAATAACTTTTTATTCAAAACTTTTACATGAAACTGTGCAGCTCAACTGGTACACAGCACATATTTTCAAGCTTGTTTGGAATGGCATTCTCGTTACTTAGTGATTACGGGTGATTACGGGGATATGGGTATATGTAGCATTGGAAGCGTCTTAGAAAAAAATCTTGCATTTTTTAAGTTAAAAACTTTCTCGATCAAACGACATGTTGGTGTGCTGTAAATCATGATATGTTGTAGGAAGGAAAACAAAATGCAACTGGCTATCCTAATACCGTATCAAAATTAAGGGCGACAAGCTCTACTTTGTCAAAGAGATTTCCCGAAGTTACATTCATCAACTTCAAAAAACGTATTACTGACATTAGTAAAAAAATAGACCGGTTTCTAACGTTAAGGAAGTGGTAGAAAGCGGCAACGCATATTGTGTTATATTGATTTACTATAGACTCACTTTATTCGCAACATCGTAATGACCCGATGTGACTGATGATTGAGTTAGGGATTGCCATGGATTTAAAAATAACCTGTTCACAACGAAGTCAGCAAGCTGATGATGGAGTTATAAAGCTTACCTTCCAGAGAACGTACTAAAAAAAGACATATATCTTGTCTTACAGTTACTGAATAAAGCATAACTATAATTCTTTCTCAGAGATGGGCCAAGAAACTACGGAACAAATGACGATGTGCAAGATGCAGAATATGACACGAATAATTGTTGCTGCCCAAGTGAAGGCGAAAAGTCCTTCGGGAATCATGAGGTGATCATCTACCAAAGCTTGAAAAAGTCTAGTGGATACCTGAAAGAATAGTTTGGTTATTGGGCTAAACCTGAGAAGGTTGATGCAGATAGTGATAGTGACAAGTTCCTGCTACAATCATTGTCACCCGACACTGATGCGAATCAGGTTGCAAACAATTATACAGAACAACGAAAACTACCCTAAGGTGGTGGAGGAAAAATATCTGAACGAAGACTTACTTATCCACATGTATATACGAAAATGTTAAGATTAGTAATTTTAAACAACAATTGTAATATATTTATATCCTCCACTTGTAGGTAGAACCCCATTTAAGGGCATTGAAGACTTTGAAATTAGAAAAATTAGATTCCACAGCCTGGTTGTTTTCATTATTATTCAGATATTATTCGAAAAAAATTCAAAACTGGAAATCCAAACGTTTCATTGTGGAGGTGTCAGCGGAGACATCAATGATAAATACTAAAGTTCACTGCCTGCCACATCGAGCAATTTATTTCTAATTAGAGCGACGACTCATGTTCGGCCGGTAGTTGACGCTTGCTGTAAAAGATGCCGTTTATAAATGATGACGAAAGGTAGCAATTATATTTCATTGATTCCAGACATGCTGTTGCATTTTATAGAAATAAGATAGGATTCATTAACAATATTCTAAAAGCATTTCAGACGATTAAAGTCAAGAGACAGGGCCGTGACAGCATTCGTTGCTTTAGTAAAGTGATGAGCAGAATTTAATGGAATTACAAACTATGTCCGTGTCATATTTGGAGCTACATGTAGTTTGTTTATACGAGGTGTTGCATTGGAGTTTTATTCGGACAATATAAATTTATCAGATAAGACACTCCCTTGAAGACTATACAAACTTTTTATGCGAATAAGTGTGCCTGCTCAGAAGATGCAGTTTCGATAAAAGTCAATTGTATTATTAGTTGAAGTTAAGATGGAGTTAATGTTTGCGGATATCCAATGTGAATAATTTGGAAGATGTATCAACCTATACTGTACCAGTTCGTGGAGTTCTTTGGGATTGAATATTAGACAAATTATTCGTAGATGTGACAGATGTAACTTACTGTTCTTGAAAAAGGCTCTAGTATCGCTTACCCAGAAGCTGTTTGCTTTAGTTGAGATTGTAGGTAGGCCCTGCAATTTATCTCGATAAAATATTTCTGACTATTCAATTCACCTATCATCTGTCAAAAAGTGACCAATGAAAATCCAGAATTTTGACTTTATGACCAATAAAAAAAAATATCAGCGGATATATCTTCCTAGAAGGTAGTCAAGTGACTATTTTAAACAAATGCGATTTTTATTGGAAAAAGTCAATATTAGTGTTCCGTTACTATAGAAATTGCGTAGTTTGTTGCTACATTTACTGAAAACTAATTTGAAAAAGAGCTTTGGTTCATTGAGTAGTTCCTCGAATGGCATTCTTAGTCAAAGTTAAGTAGATTATTTTTGCGGTGGTAATACTACTCATGTCCATTGCGCTTGGGATTAGGACTCGTGCTATCGCACTCGTCCTAATCGTACCAAAGCGCAATGGACATTCGTGATACCACAGCAAAAATAGTCGATATAACTTTGACTACTCATGGTATTATAAGTGAATACATTTTGAATAAAGAAAATGAAATGTGGCGATCCATTGCCAGAATATGAAAAAAAGTTATTCTGTACTTGGGTAGCTCAACTGCAATGTTGGCAACACCGGTAATAAAATCATTGAAAATGAATTAAGTTCCCCTCACCTACTCGTCTGATTCCACTACTAGGTGTTTCACGAAGAATTGGACAGTAGGGTACATACATATGTGCTTAACAAGATGACGGTGACAGACTTATTAAAACACATAAAAGGGATTCTCCTTAGCGTAGTTCCATTTGGGTGTTACAAGATTCGGAAAGATCATTTTGCAGAAGTACTTAGTATTGAACATTGCTGAGACTCATCTCTATTAAATATATTAGATGGCATGGGATTTAAGATTCTATCATTATCTTGTACGAGGTGCAAGGTGCAATGTATATTGGGTCTGTATAGTCTTTTTCAAGCAGGTGACATATTTAACTAAATCAACTGCGACGAAGAGGAGGACGACTTTTTGTATATAGGGTTGTAATGGATCATGCAGTTATTACTCGTATATACATTTTATTTGGTTGGCATTTTCTCCATCCCATCTTTTGTATCAGTTTACATCCACAAAATATCCGACATAGATACTTCTTTTCTTAGTATTTACTGTGGTAACTTGTATAAACTAGCAGCTTTGTTATTTTTAAACATTTTGTTTGCTCCTTGTACTTCTTTTGCTGTCCATCCTCTCATTCACTGTACTTACTTCTTCTAGTTTTGGGTGTCCAATCTCTAGTTCCACTTCAAAATTATCTTACCAGCTTTTCGGTATGGCACCGCCGCATGATTCGTATCGTCAAAATTCTTCTTGCATTAGAGCGCGGAGGGGACAAACCGTCAGAAGTTTCCCAGAAGCAGTGGAGTGACATTTGATGTTTGAATGTTGGCATGTGGGAAAGCTTATCCAACTCATCGAATAGATTAAAACGAATAACCTGTATCGTGTGGATTATTTAAACTAACTGTTCGCATTTATCCTCAACTCTAACTATCGCTGTCCATCCTTCAAACTAGTTTTTGGAAGTTCCTCCACTAACTCCGTTCAGCCCGTAGAGCTACCGTTTTTGCTGTGTTTTTTGAGCCTTCTTTTACCACATGATTTTGGTGGAAAGTGATTCAATACGTTTCGACAATATTTTGTGCGACGCTTGAGATCTGTAGCTTTTCTTGTTTTCCGCATTTCGCAGCGGATCGGTCTGCATTCATGTAATATGTAGGTTTATTGTTTCATGGTGCATGTGTAATTTACCGCCAATTCCAAATGCACTCGAATAAGATAATTGTTAATTTCGGTATGTGTTTTACTAAATAAGTTTCATGTTGTAAAATAAGTTTCGTGGAACATTCCCGTTCGTAGCGCAGTAATGCCTTCTGCTTCCTGCACCAGTATATCAATAGTATTTTTCCGTCTGATTTTCTCTTGTACACAAGCCCAATGGCTACTTTTTCAGATAACGTGCAGGTAGGAATTGTTTTGAAAAACCCATTGTTGCGTTTACAGCTGTAAATTTAGCCCCCTTAGCCCTAGCTTAATGTTATATAATTCTTTGAAATTTTCTGTATTAGATTTATTTGTCTAGTGCAGTATATGTACGCGTGTTTTGTAACTAAGTAATCATTTTTGATATTCTAGAAATATGGTAAAATTCGAGTACTAGAACTGAGAACGATGACAATTTCCTATCGCCAGGAAATTTTTTATAGTGGAACATCCAGTCCATCACAGGTAGCCAAATCTCCATAAACAAAAACAAAAGCATTTTCCTCATACCAGCTGATTTGACTTTTGCAACCAATTTAGAACCCCGCCGATCGAAGTAGCTAGCCGTGCTCATATATATAAGCCTGTGTCTCAACACATTGTTAGTCTAGGTTTGAATTCTTAGCTTGTTAATAGAGTTTTATTCAGTTCGAATTGGATATTCGTTTCTTTCTATGAATTTTTTTCTTCTTTGTCAGATTGTCATTTTACGTATCTATTGCATGTGTCAGGATATTTTCCAGATTTGCGTATGTTTGAGTCATTTGTCGATTTTTCAAGATTACGACCCCGCTTGTATATAGCTTTCTTTAATATTTTTCCGTTAAATGTAAGTGTGAATCTGCTTCATGCAAGTTTTGGCATTATCTCGTCACACAGCTGTGCCCAGCGTGTCTTCGAGATTGAATTCAAGACGCGAGCTTGCGAGAGCAGCAGAGAGGTCTCCGTCTGTCGCCGTTGTAGCCGCCCATTCCCTGTCGGCGAAATGAGTGGTTGAGTTGAGTTTAGTCAGTTAGTTGCAGGCTGCTACTGCAAGCGGTTCCTAAGGTTTGGCTTCTGGCCGCCCCGCGTGCGAAAGGGCGTGGAGGGGGGCGGACATTCGAGGAGTGTGTGCAGCTAAATAGCGTGTTTTTATTTCGCGAGAGCGTTTTCAGCCGTTGAAGGAGCCAGTCGTATGGGTTGATTTTGGTGCTGCTCTGTCTGTCGACCAACGTCCCGTATTCTCTAATCCCATGAAGGCAATTTTCCATTAATTAGGTGGGATCATATCCACGAGGACGTGCAAAAGGTTTCCCTGTCTTCTATTTCCCATGCGGGTCCCGCCGCATCGAGCCCTGTGAAATGTATCCCAGAGTATGCGTCATCCACGAGTACAGCTACGGCTTTGCGATATTCCAATGCTGTAAGGCGAGTTTCTGCCACCGACCTTAAGGACCAGGCAAAACTGCAATAAATAAGGTAGCGTGTATAGAAGCTAGCCGTTAGATAGTTTTCAGGTGCATGTGATATTTGTCCTTTTTGCTTTGTGCGCTAGCCTACGTTAATAACTGTCCGCTATGATGATTCACGCACTAAATTAATGATAGTAACCCATTCTGGGTCCGTATGTATAGACATATTTGTCTCTTTTGCTTTGTGCGCTAGCCTACATTAATAACTGTCCGCTATGATGATACACGCGCTAAATTAATGATAATAACCCATGCTGAGCCCGTATTTATAGTCATGTTCACGCACTAAAATAATGATAGTAACCCATTCTGGGCCTTCTATTTGACTTTTTCTTTTTACTTTGTACGCTGACGAACGTCAGTAACTATGTGTATATATTTATGTGTTAGACCAATAGATCGGTTTGTTATATGTTGTCTTGTGATTTCCCCGCGCCTGTTGCATGCTTATTTTTAGGCTGAGTTATTCGCAGTGTGAAAATAAATGCGAGGTGGAGCCTGGAGTAAGTTCTAAGCGTCACAGGTAGGTCAGGGCGCTCCGTCGTCGCAGTACGGGAAGTCGCGAGGCTGCACACCGATTCTACTATATCCCGTGTAGCTTTTGCCAAGGCGAGAAGTTGAAACGTAGGCCCATTTGCTTCCGGGTTTCTTGTGGGCTTAACTTTTGCACTTCCGTTCATATTGATGGAACTGGGTGGCCTCAATTTATTTTATATCTGTTTACCGTCCAATAGGCCGTTGCCCGTAGGTTATCTCGTGTTGAACAACCCCTTGCATCACTGAGTCTAGTCGGCACTTCTTGTTACGCACAGGTCAGCGGTCCTATGTGAGTTATTGTCCCGATTTTGAATAATACCATCCGCGCTGGCCGTCTAGCTTTTTCGGAACTTTTTGTATGGACTGGTGCGGTGTCGTCATTTTTGCTTGTAACACATGTTCATATAAGATGCTTTTTGGCTGTTATTGTTTAAACACGTTTTGGTTGTTGTCGTTTTCTTATTGGCTACTTTCTCAATAATTTCTTCCCCCTGGTTCCAATCCTGCTTTACGTCTTGGACAAATTGGCATGTTGAAGTCAACAACTTTTTGAAATACTAGTGTAGCATAATTATTTGAATTGCATTTAGAATTACAAGTACTAATTGCAAAAGTAAATGCATGTATTTTGTTAGGAGTCAGCTTTAACTGCCCAATCACTTAAGCCTTAAGCTATTATATGTACCTTAAATTGCTTTCAGCTTGCAGAGAAAATAGTACTTGAGATATTAATTTAACATTCATATTTTTATGATGGAAACGTTCAGAGTCGATGATCTTTGGTTTCGAATATCAACATTTTTAATCGAAATCTTTAGATGCATTCCATTCGTCTGGCTGACTATTAAAAAAGCATAATATTCCATTCATTTACACTTTACGACCGTCTCCAAATACGAGGAAGCCAAAAAGGTAGAATTACTTTGAGCATAAAATATTTGAGCGAAGAACAAAGAATGTAATCGCCATCTTGGCTCTGATACTGATGCTTTTATTATTACGTACCGATTTATATCGGAGCATCGCTGGCCGAAGTCAATTGCATTATCTTAAGGTCCGGAAGCGAATCCAGTTATCCACTCCGGGTATATTATGGGGCTCGCTTTTCGGTCAACTCGGTCCCCGGTCCTCATGATTGGATTAAAATTCCCGGCCCCGTTGTCTGCTCTTCTTATTTGTGTGCCCATTTGTTTGATTTTACTCTCTTCCGCCTAATTTATTTATGCGGTTGCTTTTGTTTAGTTTATGAGACGCCGATATTTGTTTTGGGACTCGAGCAAGTTTTTCGAGGCTGCGCTTATGTTTTCAATTCCCGCAGGCGCCTTCCACGGCGCTGCTGTTCTCCAACATAAATATTGAGGAAAACTCTTGGTACTCGCTATATACTGATGTCTAGGTTTTAGAACATGAAAGTTTAGAAACACCAACAAATTTGTTGACGAACTTTTTATTGTGAAACAGCTTTTTGTTAATTCAGGATATGACACTACTTTAAAAGCAACTTACCCTTTGGCCACCTAATATCGCACCTACATAAATGTTTATTACTCTAACAGGTTGTTTGAAGTTTTGTTGGTTTTACTTCAGGTCTTAATTAAGCTTTATTTACGTCTTACTTAATATTCAATTAAATTACAATGAATCTTCAATTCATTATTAATCCACCAACGTACTAATTGAGCTATTCTTGGTAGCTTTCGTCCTTTAGATTGCACATTACACAATGATGAAAAACTCTGCCACATTTACCGAATCACATCTATTCCGCCCACGAGCGATACTGTTATTTGCACTCTATTTAAGACGCTTCCAGTTTTCAACAGCAGCGATTGCCATTTGTGGGCAAGTCAGAGTTTTGTACTGAACTTCCTGCATATGTATAATCGTTACTAGTTGTTCCTACGTTTATCACTCAAATATGTATATTTCGCTGATCTATGTATATATGAATGAAATTTACTTGCTGTTCTATTTTGATTCACAATAATTTGTAGCGGATAAATACTATTTATTGTTTCCACAATTTAATTTGCTTTCCAAATATTGTGCTTATTGTTTATAAAAATGGAAGATGAGCTCATTTATCTGGAAATTTAATTGTGCGACTAATTCTCGGAGTTTGATAAGAAGCGGCTTATCGTTCAGTTTTGGGGTTTTTGTATATGATAGGTTGTTTAATTTTTGTAATTGCGATTGCGGATTAAGACCTTATCGAATAAACAGATCCGAGGATTATCCTGTTCTATTTAATAGCTTTTGAACATGAAATTAAGCTCATTCCAAGTAGGGATCTAGGTTTCGCCTAGTCAGTACCGATTTCTTTAACAATTAAACCCTTTCTGCTTAAAAATACACACTCCTGGGTTTTTCATTGAATGTGCATTTTTTGCTTGTGATATAATCATTTTGAAGCTGTATTATCTAAATTCTGAATTTATCTTAAATGCAATACATTTAGTTTTATTTTTACCATAAATATTCATATTATTTGTCGAATTTAATACCTGAAATTGTACTTTTTATGTAATTGTTTCATAACCGATCATTCACTACGTGTCACCGCTTGGTATCAGTAGGCCAAAATACCCAAAAAATGTCGAAAGACGAATAATAGTAATTTTTGTATTAAGTGCGCGAAATGAGTGTTTTTTTATGGAGCGTGAGAATGTCAATTTTCGCCGAAACCGTTAGGTCGAGGCAGAAAAGTCATTCAAAAGCGCCATAAAAACACGAATTTTGCCACGAAATACAAACAACGTTTTTTCTGCAGCCGTCAAAAAAAGAATAAAAGATTCTCTGCAACAAAATCATACGTATATAGCAAATAAGCAGAGTAATATTATTATGTACGTAACGTTTTATATGTGTTGTAACTAAGGAAATAGTGTTCCAAAACTGTTTTTTCACTGCTAGCCGTGAAGAAATATTATTTTTTCACGTGTTAAAAAAAGTTAAACTTCGCGTATCTATAGCGATGCATAAATGTCACGTTTTTTTGACGGCTGTAAAAAAAGTTATTTACTATACAAGTGGGATAACAGCATCATTAATATACGTGTGTGTAAGTTACAAACGAGTGCGTAGCACGAGTTATGTAAGCACACAGGTATATTAGTGATACATTATCACACATGTATTGTACAAAATTTTATCTACGGCTGCCTAAAATTGAGGAAACTGCATTAAGAGAAATGTCAGATCTGTCATTTTCAAAAATATTTTAGTAGGCAAATGTCATTCATTTGACACTATTTCAGTTATGTAATGAACTCATTACACAACTCAGTTGCGTAATGAAACCATTATATAACTGAGTGGTGTAATGAGCTTCATTACCTAACTAAAATAGTGTCAAATGAGTGACGTAATGCGTTACTTATCCCACTGGAGTAGATAATAGTAATATTATACATCAAGGTAGCGAAGCGCAGCATTATAACCTGAGCGCGAAGGTTATAAGACGATTCGCTACCGTGGTGTATATACTATTTTTTGCACTACCAAACGGCTTAATACCTAAATTCCCAACAAATTTCGAAAATATTTTAACTGTCAACCTGACAATACAGCTCTTTAAAACGTCAAAATTAAAATAGTCATATTTGGTAACTTAGCAATTTATTAGTTACCACGGTGAAAATTGTTTATTTTACTTTCTCTCCCTTGGTGGAGAAAATCAACTTCACGACCTAAAAATAGGCCAATAACGATGCGTTCTGAGACTAGTAGTGCAAAAAATTTTTTATTTACGATCTAGTGTGTGAAACGCATTTTCACGCACACTTATTGAAACTTTAATGTCACTTTTATGTGTCAGTTGTAGATAAAAATGTTTCTCAAACGATTTTGATCATTTTCACAAAGGACATTTCTTCATACTTATAAGTGACCGCCCATATTCAATATCTACCAAAAGATTCCAGGGAGGGGAATCTTTGGGGGCGAATTTTATTTGAGTGCTTAGTGCTTATGAGTAATCAAAACTGGAGTTGCAAGAGGACTACTGATCGCAGAAATAATAGTTTAGAAATTGGCTGATAGCGCGCTTTCTTAGGGCCGGTTGCAGAAAGCAATGTTAAGTCTGGTGTTAGCTAACATCGAGTCAAAGTGAACAAAATCGCATCAAATTTTGTTTACTAATGTATTAGTTACCATAAGCATTTGAGATTTGATTCGTTTTTGTTCACTTTGACGTCGCGTTAGCTAACACCAGACTTAACATTGCTTTCTGCAACCGGCCCTTAGTCTTTAAAAAAACAGTTTTAGTTTGCTGCTACTTGGTTTCGGGATTTTTTTAACCTGTTTGTGTTTGGGTTTATAGTTTAACAATCGATCAGCTGTGGTTCCACACAGGGTAAATAACAACTATGGTTAATTATTGATATCATTTGATTTTACTGTGCTAATTTCGCTTACAATAATTGATTCGTGTACCACATATACCATTATATTGCAATTCTATTGTAAACCGGTAAAGTGGTTCTTTATTAATGTTCAATTCAGCAGTGTACATGACCCAATCTCAAAGTCAGTACTCTATCAGACCAGGAGGCTGTTGCATTACCAGACTGATACCACACATGTCCAACATAAAACGGAATGTGATCTAACACCTTAAGCAGCCTATTTTAATTAAATTTCAGTATCATTCTGCATATTATCGATCATATTCGATCATTCAAACAAATGGAGGCTAATGATAACTCGCACGTTTAAACAATGAGTGTGGTCAGCTGCTTAAGAATTGCTATAACTTGGAACAATATTCGCGGCGTCATAACGTTCTAATTGTTGGCCTTCCTGAAGATGGTAATGCAGATAACGTGGAAAAAGGTCTTAAAAATACTTAAACCACTCGATATTATTAGTGATAATATAGACAAGTGCCATCGCGTTGGTCGCAAAGTCGGCGACAAACCTTCTTCAGTCCTCACAAAATTTACAAGTTACAAAGCCAGGGCCTTAATTTTTAAAAATAAACGTCTTTTGGATAGTGTAATGATAAGAGAGGACCTCACAAAATTCAGAGATCAGTTACTTTGGAAAGCTATCAAAGGTTTTGGAATGAGAAACTTCTGGACATCAGATGGCAACATCGGCATAAAAAATAGTTTTGTATCATGGCCTCCCACTGTGAAGTTTTTGTAATCTTTCACGAAAATTTTCTTATGCAAGTGCATGAAATATTTATATTGTTGAAAAGAGAAAAAAACCTCTACCAGAAAATGAAAACAAATATATACAGTGTCATTAAAAAAAATTGCATGTGACGTCACCACTCTGAAAAAATTGAAGATAAAATTTTTTTTATAGTGTTAAGATGTAGGTTTTTATGTGTCATTTGATTTGATATAAGGTTTATTGGGTCTAAAATAAATAATAAAGTTGCTAGAAGGCGGGGCATTTTTTGTAGAACAGACTGTATATTAAGCCATTCTGGTCTTTCATGTCTGAGAAAAAAGGAACCCATTCAATTCCTTCTGAAACGTCTTATTATAACGCTACTGCTTTTATGTCTCAAGAAATATGTGACTTCTTTTCTATTTTTTTTCTTCAGTTTATGAGCCAAGCGACCTGCAGCCTCTCATCTCACTTGAAAATAATTTCACCGACTCAGTTACTCTTAATTTCATCGCTAAAGTAGAAATATTTAATAAATTAAAGAATATTGACATAAACAAGGGTCCAGGTCCAGATAAAATAGCACCAACCTTCATTAAATCATGTTCAGATACTATAGTTCACCCATTGCATATAATATTTAACAAGTCTTTAAAAACTGGGGTATTCCCGCAGATTTGGAAACACGCACAAATTATTCCTGTTTTTAAGGCTGGAGATGTTGTCAACAATTATAGACCCATTTCTTTACTTTCGCATTTCGGAAAAAAATTTGAATCTCTCATTACAGATTATCTCTTCCATACTATGAAAACTAGACTTAGTATTGCTCAACATGGATTTTTCAGAAACAGATCTGTTACTACTAACCTTTTTGACTTCGTGCAATATGTGGCAGGGTGCCTTGATAATCGCATACAAGTGGATGCCGTTTACACAGACTTTACTAAGGCATTTGATAAGGTCCATCATGTCACATTTATAATTAAATTAAATAGTATTGGTATTCATGGCAATCTTCTTCGCTGGATTGAGTCATATATTACTAAGAGAATGCAGTGCGTAGCCCTCAATAATTACAAATTGATTATTACTATGGGACTCCTCGGGGATCGCACATTGGCCCTATTTTGTTCCTCGTATATATTAATAATATTGAAAATTGTATTAAGTATTCTAAATTTAAACTATTTGCAGATGATATCAAATTCTACAAAATTATAAATACTAGAAGCGATGCTGAGGACCTTCAGAAAGATATTACCAGCTTTTCCGAATACTGCAATGCTATAGCTCGTTTCACTCTGACTATGCAGTGTACAGGGATACGGCTACAGTATTGCCATATTTCCCCAGCAAGTCGCTTAAAACTGAACACGAAGACGTCAATCATAATAAATCTGCCTTTTGTATTGCAATCGGCTTATTTGTTAATACCTTGTTGAAGTAAACCCTTTTTGTCGCTTCTGAGCCAATTTGAAAAGAGCAGCAAATAATATACCTGAGTGTGGTCTACAAGCGGCAACGCAGCAGGCGAAGTTTGCCTTTAAATAATAGACTCTTTCTTAATGTAAGCAAATGCCAGCAAATGGAAATAAATGTCCAATAACGTTCAATTACGTCATCAACAACTCAAAATTAAAAAAAGTTGACGAAGTGAGAGACCTCGGGGTAATTTTAGACTCAAAACTGCTTTTCGAATCTCATATTGGGTATTATATTCAGAATTACTTCTCAATTCTCTAATATATAATGCTTTAATAGCTATTTAAGTAACAAGGAATGTAAGGCCCTATTAACATTTGAGGTAGGCAAGTACAAGCCAAGACGAAGTCGCGGCTTGTTGCCAGCCGAAAATGTTAATAGGCGATACATTCCGAGTTATCTTATTATATTTTTCCGGCTACTTATCGAAATTTTCCTAGATTTTTGAAAAAATCGTTTGGTTTGTCACCTGTCACCAGGATTAGTTTTCTTGAGTCGTGTTACCTGTGAGTGTCACATGTCACATAAACACTTTCAATTTATAAACAAAACGTCTAAATCTGCATCTTGCTTTGCTAATTTTATTATCCTAGGAACTTAATAATAATATTAAGTTCCGTTGTCAAGAAAAAGCAGCAAACAAATATAATCATCGACTTACACGTTTTGTTACTAAGGCTGTATTACTAACTTACATGATCAGCAGCGGGAAAAATACTATATTATTCACTAGTCCGAAGTATGCTTCAATCGTATGGAACCCTCAGTATGCTATTTACATTAATAAAATAGAAAGAACTCAAAAACTGTTTATCAATAAACTGTTTTTCAAATTCCATAAACAGTGGTTCTTTAATTCCTATGATCACAACTTAAAGCTGTATGGTCTATTAATAGTCCAGGCAAATTGCTTCAAAATTCGCCAAATAAACAAAAAAAGTACGCGACTCTTAAAAATTTACAAAGTTATAGAAAAATATGTAACATTAAAGATTCCGATGAGTCTCGAGCAGCACAAAGTGTGCTTGAGCCGCCATATTGGAAAAATTAAGATAAAACGATTTTTCTAAAATTTATTAAAAATGAGCTATTGTTTCATGCATACAATTGGTTTAAAAACAAAATAGACGTATTACGTCTTATTTATCAAAAATAAATTATTTTTGGCGAATTTATTTATAACAAAAAAATGTTTCTCAACATGTTTTAATTTTTCGCGCAGCTCTTCAATTGATTGCTTCCGTCTAGTCTTGCTCAGTTTATATTCTGAAAAAGTAGTGTATATTATTCAACTGAAATTGAAGAAATACAAGATAAGGTCGCAAACAAATCAAAACGTTTCAACAATATCACCGTTCGCTTAAATACGGAAGCGCGTCGCACACATATCAGCGAGCCTGCATGGCGCAGTTAAATCTATTGACGATTCTATCTGCAGATGATGTAGATCGAATCTCTCCCCGTAATTTTTTTAATTTGATAACTGATTCAACTTGTATAAGCAAGTGTTAAGATATTGTTAGCTCTGTTTTCCTTTGATTTTTAAAATTGTTTAAAGGTTTCTGTGGGACGTTCGGAGTAAAACATTTTCAAGGAACGTCCTTTCCATGACGACTTTTCGAGTGTCACAACGTCCACTTATTTTATTTACAAAAGATAAAAGTAATTATTTGCATAGGTATAGCTCAGACTTTATTATTGGCGAAAATGAGACATAACCGATGCAGATTAAAAATCAGAAATGGGACAGAATCATATAGTCTCTTTATAATGTAGGAGAAACTCGTTCAATTTGAATGCGTCCGTGGCGTAGATGCTTTACCCGCAAACCAGAGAAACTCCCTCAAATATTAGTCTGTGTTTATTTATTTAGAATATGGAATTTATACAATACGATATCACAGTAAAAAATATGACAAAAAACAAAGCCTGTGAGCGGCGGAGTTCAAACCCCAGCGGACTACATTTTTTTATTTGCAAATTGATTTAATTCGCGTGAGGGAAGTTCGGTGTGAACCCCTTTACAGATTTTTCTCAATGTATTAATGTAAACATGTTGTAGTAAATTTTACAATAGAATATTAAAAATCCATTACTTAAGAGTATTTTCCTATCGGGTCATCTAATAGTAAGTTATGTTATTAGGAGCAAAAGTTATATTTTATGTGGCGTGGCTGGTCGGTTTATCTGCCGAGCGGAGCCACATAAAAATACCCACATAGTATTTTTTCTTCAAACGTTTATTAGTATATTATGATACTAGTGTATAAGTACGCCTTTAAAGCTCGTGCGACGAGTTTAAGAGCACGACTCAAACCGGAGTGCTTTTAACGTCGGTAGTGCTTTAATGTCACTTATACATGTCGGCTGCTCCATCGAAAAACACAGTATCCAAAATTTTTTGTGAAATTGAGCTGAATGTTCATATGTAGATACTGTGTTGTCCGGCATCTTTCTAGCTAATCAGATTTGAGCTATCTATACTGGTTACCTATTTACAGCTACCCATAAGCACAGTATCTACACGAATTTCTTCTGTTCTCCAATTCAAAACACAGCAAGTCATTATAATGTTCAAAAGAACCAAAGAAAACACAGTATCTGGTAGTTACTGTGTTTTAGAAAAAACAATTAGAGCAAACTTTTTTGTCAAAATTCTGTGTATAACACAGTATCTACGAGATACTGTGTTTTGTTGCAGACATGCTCACTCAACGTACTTACATAACCTTAGTAACTGAGTGTTTGTTATTGGTGTGCAGGGCAGTAATTCATAAATTTTGGTTATTTTCATTGTTTTTGTATTTGTTTTAGTTGTCCAGCATATCTTTTTGATAAAAAAAATCGTGTAGCTATCGTAAAAAAAATAATAAAACTGTTCTTGTAGATACTGTGTAGAAAATTAACTTAATCCTCACTTCCGCTCACCCATTGGATTTCAAAACACAGTACCTACATTTTACCATGAAACTTTAGGGTTGCAAAATTTTTGGTCAGACAGTAAAAATTATACCTTAATACAGACTGCAAATATACGGGATTTAACTTTGGGAATGCATGCAAAGTGTGGGGCCATCGATCTAAAGTGTTTCTTTGTTTCCCACAATTTTACTCCTTATCACATACTGTGTTATTCGATGGAGCAGCCGACGTGTATCATACGCTATTTTTTCTACGATCGTAACCGCAATACAAAAATTTAGTTCGGTCACATTGTGTTAGATATTCTAGGTTATGTTGACATTCAAATTTACGACAGAGCGTGTTTTAATATAGTATTAAAACACGCCACCAATGCTAAAAGGACCTAATTCGGGCGCTAATATTAAGGGTGCTACAAACGTCACTTCTAACACTAGAAACTGTGAAAAAGTTGTCATTTTGACACCATCGTAGAAAAAAACAATGATTTACAACGTTGTGAACAGAATTCGAACAAAATACTTTTTTCTTCAATCGGCAGTAAAATATGGCATTATACTGCTGGATTGATGATGATAAACTGTCACTTTATTGGCAAGCGGCAGATAATATTATCTGCTGCTGACGAGCGGCAGATAAAGTTATTATTTGCCGCTGACGACTTTATCTGCAGCTCGTCAGCGGCGGATAAAGTTATTATTTGCCGCTAACAACTTTATCTGCCGCTCGTCAGCGGCAGATAATATTATCTGCCGCTGTAAGTAATTTTCTTCGAATTTTGTTCACAAAGTTGTAAATAATTTGTTATAAAAACGTTTGAAGAAAAAATACTATATGTTATTCGGAGCAAAAGTATCTTTATGTGGCTCGGCTGTACTTATCTGCCTAGCAAGCTCGGCAGATAACCCGTCCAGCCTCGCCACATAAAATATAACTTTTGCTCCTAATAACATACTATACTATTATCTCGTCAGCGGAGATAAAGTGTTTAGTTACCATGGCAATGAAGTAACAGTTTAGCATCATTAATCAAGCAGTATAATGTCACATTTAACTGACGTTTGGAGAAAAACAAAATTTTACACTCGTAAAGTACTATGCGAAATATTTATATACACTTTTCCACGGGTACGACGCTGATTATCAATTTTTTATACTTGAAGAAAAACTAAAATACAAATTATACAACAGGGGTACTACATGTACACTGTCTACGACAAAACTGATCCTAGCAGATGTGTTTCGACCCACAGCAGCTGGTATGCTGCAGGGGAGCGATGAGGGACTTCATACCTGAATTTTAGGGTCGAGCACACCTTGTGCTGCTCGGGACTCATTGGAATCTTGAATGTTATATATTTTTCTACAACTTTGTAAATTTTCAATAGTCGCGTACCTTTATTGTTTATTTTAGACACGTTGCCTGGACTATAAGTTTATCCGATGGACGCAGTATGCTAGATCTATCTTTTATACATAAAGTGATTCATAATAAAATCGATACAGTCTTGCTACATGATGTCAGTATCAATGTTCTCCAATATCCCACTCGCAAACACTCACTTTTTTATCTTGAAACTTGTCATTCCAATTCATTTAGAAATGCACCATTATATGGAATTATGGACTCCTATAACAATTTTTACAGTCATATAGAAATTTTTTCAGTACCTAATACACAATTTAAATCTAAAATTACGGCAAAGCTTCACTCTGCTTGTACGTAATCTATGTTTAAAATTTCAAATGGTGTCTGTATATGTAATATTCAACTACGTATGTAGAACAATTATTGTGCTCACTTTAAACTAATTATGAATCCATAGTTAGATATTTTTTTTGTTTCGTTTTGTTCTCTAACGTTAACCATCTATGTATATATGTGTAATATGTGATGTCATATCATTCGGATACTATGTATTCTGTTAGACATCCTGTTAAAAACAAAATAAAATAAAATAAAGATACGTCTTTTAGTAGCATTGTGTCAAAGGCTTTCTCCAGATATCTCATACACATGAACGCTGGTTTATTGTACTAGTACTATTGTACAAGTGATTTTTCTATTATCTGTTGTATTACAAAAATGGCTTCTTTTAATTACAGATCTGTATCATTAAGTTCAAAATTAAGAAAATTGTTAGAAATACTAATGAAAATCAAAATACTCAAGTTTAACACCAATCACGACATTTGATCTAAAAACCAATTTTTCAACGAAGATGTTAGTTGTGCGTTAATATAAGAAATATATAAAGCTATTGAGGAAAATAACCAAACACTATGTGTGTTTCTGGGTCTTGGAAAGCCTTCGATACTGTAAGTAATCAGCAATTGTAGAGAGGTTTTATGGTTTACCTCTATAGGATTTAGGGGAGCCCAGTACAATCTCATGAAGAGCTACTTAAATAACAGGAAAGAATCCGTTAAAATAGATTGTGTTTTAAGTGATAAAAGTATTGTGCAATACAGAGTTCCTCAAGGAGCCGTCCTTGGGGCAATACTTTTTATCTTCTACATAAATGATATTCTAAAAATTGAGAACCAAGGCAAATTTCTTTGTTTTGCAGACGATATTGTAATTTCTTATAAAGGTAATTCGTGGTTAAGTCTAAAAGCCTCTGTAGAATCTGATTTAAACAAAACTATTGATACTCTAATCATAGATTACTAGCAATAAAATTAATTACAAAAAGCCTTTATATATCAATCGTACGTTATAAGAATTTATTACGACGTTTAACTATTTGGAAGAACAATAAATTAAATGAAATAAAATATGCCGCTAAAGAGACTAAGTATTCAGGTATAATAATTGATTCTCATTTAAGATGCGATATACAAATAAATTCTATAAGACATATTCTCATACCACTTTTCTACACAATTAAGTATTTGAATGAGATCTTGAATTTATCAAAAATAAAAATAATATACATATTATGCTTTGCCTATGGCATTATAGCATGGGGCAGTGCCAATCATAATCACCTAACAATTATATACCATGCAGAAAAGAGTGTTAAACATAATATTTCACAAAGAAAATACATTTCCATCTGATCTCTTATATCAAGAAGCCAGATATAGCCCTTAAAATCCTGCTTACACAGTGTAAGCATAAAAATATTCACTTATAATACCATGAGTAGTCAAAATTATGTCGAATATTTTTCCTGTGGTATCGCGAATGTCCATTGCCCTTAGGTTTGATTAGGACGAGTGCTAGAGCACTCGTCCTAATCCCAAGCGCAATGGACATGAGTAGTGATACCACCGCAAAAATATTCTACTTAACTTTGACTAAGAATGGCATTCGATGGTAAATTCAACGAATATAACTGTAAAAATTCATTTTGAGAGCAAATTCTTACGTGAAATTGGGATTGCTGTGAGTTCGTTTCCATAGGAGCAACCAAAACGAAAAATTATAATAACTGTCATCACATTGAATTTGTCAAAAAATGATGTCGCCAGGATTACTAGCGGTTATGTTGAAAAACTATGCCACTTGGAACCACTAGCGGTTATGTCGATATAATTCTTTTTATTGGCTGAAAACAGAACAACGATTCATTGTCATTGGACTATTTGAATCATTTGACAGATGTGTTGAATTTTCCACAGAAATCATTCAACATGAGCATTCCACAAAAAGAAAAATCAATAGTTATTCACAAACAATAACTTTTGAAAAAATGTAGCTGGTCAAAAATTTATAATTTACGGTGCTAAAAGGTATTTCAATTTGCTCCCTCAAGAATCAAGAGGCAATCAGTGGCTACACAGTTTCAAACCAAACATAATTTTTTTTCGTTGAAAGAACTAGAAATTAATTTTATAGTTTAATCAAATAAAAATTTTCAGTCATTTTTAATCATTAATTTCTCCTTTTGCTCTGCACGTATGTATTATATTATGTAGATAAGTACTAATTACATTAAAACTTCAATACAAACCCAACTCACAAGCTCTATTTTTGTGTATATATGTTAGCCTCCACACGAATTCTCAGCCTTTCGCTGGTGCCGGTTTCATCACCCTTGGGTCACTGACGACATTAATCACGTCATAAAACTGTCTGAGAGCCAAACTGCCCTATGAAAGCAGTCTCCCGTCTCCCGTCTCCTAGGCTGGCCCGAGAGCTGGTGCAGAGAGTTGCGTTATTTAAGTCCGGTGTAATTCACTTATTAATAAAGCTGGTGCGATACTTTGTTCTTAATTGACAATATCTTTATTATTTGTTTTGTTTACATCAGAAGTGGAATCGGCTCGCGTTTCACGTGAAAGTGAATTCGAATCGCGATGGAATTAAATGATTCGTTAACCGACGTTTTTCTTCGTTTGTGCGAAGCCGTCTCCGCGAATCGACGCTGTGTCGACGTCGCGTTGCCGGAATTCGACCCCGAAGATGCGAACTCTGGCGCCAGTTTGTGGTGCGCTGAACAGCTAACCGAGGAATTCCGCTGGTCTTTCCGGGAATAAGAGACTCGAGCCGGAACACTTTTAAAATGAGACGCTAGAATATGGTTTGATGGTTGGAACCCGGAACTAAGAAAGTGGCAAACGTTTAAGCGCGACATATGCAGCAATTTTTTTTGCCAAACGTAATCTGGCTAAAAATTATAGAAAGCCATACTGTATTCAAGCGAGGAAGCCGAGAGTTATTGTGAGTATGCAAGATCGATAGTAATTATGTTAAGAAATACCCGCGTTGCTTTTACAGTCAACGAATTAGTTGAATTTGTAGCCTGGAAAATTCAGGATCCTGTTACAGTACCAAACTGCTTTAGCGACACTCACGGATGAGCGAGTGCCGAATACTAAATCTGCCCGGGAAACGTCAACACTTACTCTGGAAATCGCTACAAAACAGGCTAAAAGCCACGGCTCGAATACGCTCAGCGAGATGGGCGTGGTCTTAAAAACGGGACACCACAGAGCAAGCGTGTCGATATGTATAGGGTGTTACAAAATAAAAGGGCGCCACAAGGTCCAATAGGGAAAATCCACGCTTTACCGAATCTTGAAAGCCAAACGGGGCAAAAATATTCAAATACTAACTCTGGGGACAGCAGCGTAGCCAACCTACTTGCAACGCTTATTCACCACGTTCGGGCTTCACCTTTCATCGATCTTGACACAGTGACTAGTAGTAGAAGTAGTATTTTCGGGGAGACCCGTGTCTAGCAAGTAGGCCTTTATAGGTCTTTTTTGACAACCCCGTGGACAAGGTCTAGGCATGCAGACTACCAGGTACCTTAGTCCTACTTAGAATTTTGCCGAGACTAAGAAGTTTTAACCTTAGCAACAAATCTTTTATATGCTACACATCGTGGTAACATGGGACCCACGGCTTTACATCACTTCCAAATGATGGCATTCTGTAGAGGCTTTCATCTGCATTTTTTTAAACCTCACCGGGATCGGAGATCGAACTCTCTACCCATAGATCAGTAGCTAGAATGCTTACCACTGAGCTATGGAACTCGGCTGACACAGTGACTAAACCACTTTGTAAACAAACATGCACAAGAACAAGGAAAAATCATAAGTTATTTATAGTTAACATATCTATTAGGCCACATCACATGGCCGAAACTTTACAGCTGTACCGACGTGGTCGGCATGTACGACCATCTATCAAATTTTAAGAAGAGACGCCTTAATTAATAACAATTACGCACAACTAAAGCGGATAAAGCACCCAAGCGTTGGCTCGTACAACAAAGGTTAACTTTCGTAAGTGCACCTCGCCTCGATTAAACGACGGGCGGACGATAAGTCAAATTCAATTATCTTTAAAAGTAAACTGGCGGTAAAACAAGTTTATTACGCAAATTCTAAATTCGTACGTGAATGTACTAGGCTTGAATGAACCATCGGACGCCAAATATGCGAGCTTTAATTGCAATGCAAAGCCAGCAAGTTTATTACACAAATGTTAGATAAGCAGCGCACACTAGCTAATTTACTGGTTCAGCCTCAAAACGTGACGTTGCTTGTTGTCGACGGGCGTCGGTTGTCGCTTTTACTGCTGTTGAAATGATTTAGATGGAAGTAGCCGCGTCCAAGAGATCCCCTGCATTATTCGCTGGACGAAATGTGCCCTGCCCCTTTGCCAATCACAAACACAGACATGGGCTGTAATTAGCTCACTGGGAATAATCCCTCCCAAACCGACGGATTAATCAGGCCAACACGCATGCGTAATTAATGAGTGGCTAAGGCCAACAAAGCGGAACCACCAGCATCCCCGAAACGCAACAGCCCACTCTCACAACTTGTCAAGAACGGACTCTCTCGAAACAATTAGTAAAATGCAATCAACACGGTTGCCCACCGACGCACGAAGCGCCGGGGGCGACAAACTTGCCCTCACACGGCTGTGCGGTCTCTCGGCCGACTACGAAATCTTTGAAAACAGACGCTCAACGGAGTTCGCCCTTAAACTTGCTGTCTGCGACGTCCAGGTGTATCCAATTGTGACATTTCACCCCGGCTATTAAGGGTGTCGAAATTACTGCCAAAATTACTGCGAACGAGTAGCTATCAGTCGGAGTTAATTTGGGTTCCCTCAGATACAATAAGATCAGCAAACAAACACCAGAATACTATTAGACAGTTTTATTATATTTTAGTACGTATTTGCAAACATCAGGTTTACTCGAAAAATGAAAATAGAATGTATTTTTCAATAAATTCATAATTTGTTCGGTCGTTGTACTTCGTAATTCTGGCTCAGCTGCAACCCGTCATACGTCGATGCAGTTCTGGGACAGACCCTATTGGCCCTGTGGTACGCCACTGCCTGGGAATTCGGATGGTTAAAATTAAGCTAATCGCGCAGACGGTTAACCTCAAAATTCGGCCGGATCTCGGATGCACGTGCGGCTGTAAACATAGAGACAGTTTTGGCTATCTCAAGGGTTGGTTACGCTTCCGGGACGTTCGGGGAAGTCGCCAAGCCTCCTTGGGGTTCGCGATGATGCTGTGTGCTTGTGCAGTGTGCGGCAGAACGAGAAGTCGACGGTGTATTTCAGCTGGTGCACGACCTAGAGATGGTTGCAGACGTCGGGGATGTTCTTCCACGGAACGGGCTAGCCTGGTGGTACTGCCGGCGCTGCTATTCGCGCCCCTGAGAAGTCTGGCTGGTGAGTAAATATCTGGATTGAAGAATAATGAGCACAAATTCAAACGGCCTCGAAGCTTCGCTATATGTCCGGCGTTTGCAATATGCAATCTAATATGTTTATTTTGAGATTAATTACGCCGATTGGCTGGCGTAATTATTACGAGAAACGTGCAAAGCGGTTCCGTTAAAGAGTTTTCGCTTTGAACACGTTTCTGGGGAGAGTTTTACAAATAGCTGTACACGGGAAGTGGGCTAATTATTTAGGTCGGTTCCGGATTATAATATTGACAAGAATAAACCAGGAAGCGGTCCCTGGAAGGGCCTTCACTTCAAAAACTGATTTTCTGGACGGTGATATATTCAGGTTTAGTTAGCCAGAAACACTGTCTCCTGGTGGAGGCCTCGGTTCAACTAGCTACAGGTAATTTGAAACAGAGGTGTAGGATTTCAAAATGAAATGGGTACGAGTGAATTCTATTAATCGGTCAGGACAGAGATGGAAGAGGAACCTGGGAATTCTCGGGAATGAATGAATAAAATGAATGCTTGGATGAATGGGAATGAATCGGTCGCGAAGCTGCTTTTATGTCTTCTCCTCGTGCTTCGAACATCTTAGCAACCACTTCGGACGTCTTAAGTGGGAGAGCGGCGCGTAGGTATACCTGCGACTTCTCGATGACGTATTTGGCCAAGCGGGCCAAAGATTCAAACTCCGATTTGTAATGTAAAATACGCTATGAGGGAACGCGCGAATTAATTTGTAATTTAAAAATCGCGTTCGCGCTGGGCGAAACGTTACACAATCACAGGGTAAGCCGCGTCATAACCGACAACGCGTGATCCATAGCAGCGACAGAGGTAGAAGCAATCCCGGTCGCTCTCATGGGCTAAATTTGGAATAACGAACAACAATGTAAAAATTGGCGCGGTATGCTAAACCTTTAAATGAAACCAAAAGCCACGCTCGTGTCTTAAGTTTTGTTTGATGCGAAAAGCTGAAGCGTTATGCGATAAACTAATACTGAAATGGCCCCGATATACAAACAGGCTCTCCAACTCTGTCCCAAAACTATGCAAAATGGTTATGTAGCTATCGGAATTGCAGAGAAATAAAATGGCCTGACAATCCCTCCGTGAAATCTAAATAGTGGTGTCAGTACAATCGGTGGGTTATTGATTTTCTTTTAAATTTTGGTACTCAGTCAACAGCCGTCATGCCAATTATAGGCGTCAACATTTTATGATGTTGCTATCTGGTTACGCTAAACTAAAGCGCAAACGTGTGCCTTCACCCGACAATTCTGCGTTGCGGCGGTCGGCAAACAACTCATTAAAGACTAAAAAGGCGTATTATCAATGCGGGAAAACAGATCACTTGCAATATTAGTGCCCTTTTCGCGAGGGTACCGCCGGCGCGCATCGCACAGTATTAAAGGTATACGAAGTACTTTTCCTTATGCCATAAAAAGGGTAAATACGGACACGACGTAATGTCTTGTTGGGCCAAAGAAAGGGCTACAAAAGGTGCTAGGCCCAGTGTATATTTATGTTCGAGAAATTTTGCAACTCCTCTTACGCTTGTGTTAATTAAGAACATAGCCGTGTATTGCTTAGTAGATTCCGGCGCGGATTGTTCCCTGATAACCGAAATAATAGCTCATTTGGATCCGTGTCATATCGCATTGCAGGGATTAGGGTCGGGTAGTACTTTTACTTTGGCGCACACAATTTTGATTGTTTCTTGTGAGGATGTCACGTTGGAACTCGATTTTTATACCGTACCGAATAACGCTATATCTTACGACGCAATCATAGGTAGAAATACCCTGTCCACTGGCGAAGTACGAGTGGTTGTTGATGCTTCTGGCATTCGTTTGACACGTACGAAAGACAAACTACCCTCTATTTGTTTGGTTTCTAACTCAACCGAGTTTGACACAGGATGTACCCTTTAGGGTGGCGAGCGTCAGCGCTCATTGGATCTACTTGACGCACATTTGGAAATGTTCACAAATAGCAATAAAGTTCGTAGCGTAACCTGCGGCGAAATGGCTATAAAGATAACTCTGACCGATTTGTTTCTAACCACTCATATCGTTTGACCCTAGTAGAAAGACAGCAAGTGCAACTTCACCCTTGTACACTTGGTACAAGTTAGAGATGAGTTCCAAATGGTGGTCGCCAATCTCCAGTGAAAGGAGAAGTCACCCTAAGAGGAAGAAGTGCGATAAATTATCAGTGAGCTACTCCAAAATAACAGTATCCAAGAAAGCACCTCTCCGTTCGCTAGCCCCGTGTTGGTTGTTAAAAAAACTATCGTACACATAGCCTATGTGTTGATTTTCATGCTCAGAATAGAATAACTGTAAAAGATAGGTATCCTTTACCTTTGATCGACGATCAGTTAGACCGTTTGGGCCAGGAAAGATATTTTACCATCCTTGACATGGCGTCTGGGTTTCATCAGATACCCATCTCTCCCGAGTCAATTCATAAAACGGGATTTGTGACTCCAGATGGTCACTATGAGTATCTGCGTGTACCATTTTGGCTTGCAAATGCTCAGCAGTTCTTCAAAGAGCTATTAACCAGGCTTTGGGCAACTTGCGCAATTCTCATGCATTAGTGCAACTTAATGATATCTTGATACCATCTAAGACTATTGAAGAGGGCCTCGATTCTCTGTCTAAAGTTCCGAATGCTTTGAATACTCTCGAATTTTCACTAAACCTCGAAAAGTGTAAATTCTTCCACACGTCAATTGAATATTTGGGTCGCTCAATTTCTGCTTAGGGTATTTGGTCTGGCGCCAATGAAGCTCAAGCACTTTTGGCTTCCCCTAAGCCCTGTAGTGTAAAGCAAGTGCGCCAATTCATGGGACTGGCAAGTTATTTTCGAAAATTCATTCCCGAATTAGCTTCTCGTACTGCTTGTATCTATCTCTCGTTGAACCAAGAACAGCGAACCCTGGTGCTGGAGTCACGAGCAAGATGAGGCGTGACAGTATATCCTTAAACAATTGTCTTCTGATCCGCCACTCTCTGTCTTCGATCCCTCATTACCGACGTAGCTCCACACATATGCTAGCTCTGTTGGTTATGGGGCTATCTTATTCCAGAAGCATTCTGATTTGAAACAAATGGTTGCATATTTTAGTCGTCGAACGACTCCTGAGGAATCTAATTACCGTTCATACGAGCTAGGGACACTAGCCATTGTAAATTCCATTAAGCATTTTCGAACCTATTTGGTAGGCATTTAGGTTACTATCATTACTGACTGCAATTCCATCAAAACCACCGCGAATAAAAAACATCGTGTGCCTCGTATCGCCTGCTGGTGGGCTTACTTACAAAATTGTTCTTTTACCTCGGAATATCAAAACGGCAAAAGGCTGCCACATGTTGATTATTTGAGTAGGAATCCTATAATGGTCCATGTGGTTGATAGTCCGAATTGAATCGTGGTCGTTCAAGCCAAAGATCCTGAATTTCAAAAACTCATAAAAGAAGTGGCACACGATTTTTCTGTGAAATATGGAATTCTTTATAGAAATATTGGGAAGAATTCATTACGTGTTTTTATACCTAAAGGAAGTCGACTTAAAATTATGCCATGATGATAACTGCCACGTCGGTTATGACAAAACCATTGCTGCCATCGCAGCTCAATTTTGGTTTCCACGGCTAACTGCTTCTGTGCGAAAATACCTTAAACATTGTCTTGTTTGTGTAAGTAGCAAGCCCTTATCCGGGAAAAGAATGATTACCTCCACCCCATTGATAAAACTCTAGTGCCCTTTCATACCATACATTGCGATATTGCCGGACCATTTCCCCCTAGTTCAAATGCTTTCCGCTACGTGTTTCTAATTATTGATGCGTTAGCAAAATTCTTACAACTAATTCCGATTAAAAAGTTGATGGCAAATGAAACACTTCGAGTTTATCGTACACATCTGTGCACTTTTGGAAAACCTAGTTTGGTAATCACAGACCGAGCCTCCAATTTTCGTAGCGCGTCTTTATCAAACCTATTTAAAGAATTGCACATTGAACATCACATGGTCACTACTGGTGCACCGCGCGCGAATGGCAAATTGAACGGCATTCGAGGGGATTAAAACGCTCGCTCACTCGCGTTTTAACTCTGTCCCACTCGTGACTAAAGACTAGCTTTACGCACTTATATCGTAAATTACTATTTGTTGTTATAACTCCCTGTTTGTAAATTTAATTATATATATTCTAACCATATCATTTTTTATGTGTCATTTGCATACAATAGTACCCAAATTCCAGGTAACTATAATTTAGCAGTATAAATAGGACCCGTTTAGGCAATACCAAAATATAAAGATATTGCCACTTGATTTATTTAGGTGTACCGGATTTTATTGGTTACAACTGTACCTCAAAGTGCCTGTCTCGGCTGAAACTCCTCCTTCTAAAGTCCTTCCATCTTGTCGGATGGGTGGTGATTATGGATTATTTTATTTGTTTGTAGTTGCTCTTCTTATTGCTTCACGGCATTTTTATCTATTAGCGGTGCATCTGACGGCTGGCTCAACATTAACTTGCAATACCGATTCTACCATGTCTATCCATCTAGTTGTTGATCTGCCACGCCTACGTTTTCCATCTTGTACTAGAAGTTTTTCCAAATTCTTTTCGCGTGTGATATGTCCAAAGAATGTAAGTATTCTACTGTATGTAATAGATGATAACCTTTGTTTTGCTTTTAGTTCATTTAGAATAGATACATTAATTCTGCGTGCTGTCCACATTTCAAAAGCGTCTATCCTTCGTCGGTTAGCTATCCGGATAGTTCAGGTTTCTGAAGCGTATTGAAACACTGGTAGAACCAATGTCTGTACGGTATTGATCTTTGTGTGTCGTGTTACATTGGAGTTTTTCCATATTGGGGTTAACTGTGTCATGGCTGTTTTAGCAAGTTGTATTCTGCGGCGTATTTTGTGCTCGCAGTTTCCATCGCTTGAGATAAGAGATTCTAAATAGATAAATTTATTGACAACTTTATAGTCTATAACTTGGCGAGGTGTAGGGTTATTTTCGTTTTTCCTGTCAACTATCATGACTTTTGTTTTGGTTGCGTTGATGGTTAAGCCATATTCTGCACTTACTTCGTCTAGTCTTTGTATTAAAGTTACTAACTCATCCTGCGTTTTTGCAACCAGCACAATATCATCAGCGTAGCGCAAATTTGGGATCTTTCTACCGCCAATAGTGATGCCTCCATTCCAATCCTCCAGAACGTTCCTCATATATATATATAATAGGGCAGGGGACAAGATACAACCCTGTCTCACCTCTTTCTTAATTTTGCATTCAGAGGAATACGTGTTTTCAATTCTTATTACAGCAATGCTGTTTTTTATTATATTCACTATATGTCTTGGGACTCCTATCTTCACCATGATATACCACAATAGATCCCACTTCAGGTTATCAAAAGCTTTGGAATAATATACAAACCATAGATACATTGGTGTATAATACTCTCTAGCTTTTTCAATCAGTTGTCGCAGATTTAAAATCTGCTCCCTCGTTCCTCCGCCTTTCACAAACCGTGAATGCTCAGGTGAAATTTGTCTAGCTATAAAGTTCTGTACCCGAGAATGAATAATATACAGCATAATTTTACTGGCATGAGGTATTAGCGCCAGCATCCGAAAATTATCGCAGTTATTAGTAGGACCTTTTTTGTGTAATGGAATTATTATAGAGGTTGTCCATTTACTACCGGGCTCCATAGCTCAGTGGTAAGCATTCTGGCTACTGATCTAAATGTCGAGAGTTCGATCCTCAATCCCGGTAAGGTTTTTCAAAATAAAAAAATGCGGATGAAAACCTCTACAGAATGCCATCATTCGGAAGTTATGTAAAGCCGTGGGTCCCATGTCACTACGATGTGTAGCATGTAAAAGATGCCTTGCTAGGGTTGGAACTCCTTAGTCTCGGCAAAATTCTAAGTAGGACTAAGGTACCTGGTACTTTGCCTAGACCTTGTTTATGGGGTTGGCAAAAAGGGCCTATAAAGGCCTACTTGCTAGACATAAGTCGCCCCAAAAATATTACTACTTACTTGTCCATTTACTAGGCCATTCCATTGAGAGCCACATCTTTTGATATGTATTGTGTATAATTTTAAGTTTGGAAATTTTGGAGATTTTAAGTCAATTATTATGTAAAATTTAGCATGATTTATATTTGAGGAATAATACAAATCAATAAGTCGTAATCAATTTAATAGTAAAACGTTTCGCCAATAATATTGGCTTCATCAGTTATAAAAATTATGATAACATTTTGAAGTGATAAAGTAATTAATGGATTATAAAGACATTATTACAGTTACGTTGTTAAATATTTAAATGTTTGAAAATAATGTTGATAACTAAATTAATCATTACGACCTTTTATATTAAAATTCTTATATTAGTTATGACATAATTGAGTAGTGAATTTATATGTAAACTTTACGATATTTGTAAAAGAACGTAATTAAAATAATAGCGTTCATAATGCTGGATGCAATGCATTCACATTCCTCTTGCATCCAGCATTATGAACGCTATTATTTTAATTACGTTCTTTTACAAATATCGTAAAGTTTACATATAAATTCACTACTCAATTATGCCATAACTAATATACGGTTCTTGAATGAGGACTATTTCTCTCCTGCCAGTTAGGGCGCTCATCAGCTCTGCCGTAGCGCCCCTACTGTGCTGAAGATTGATCTGACTTACCCGCCGTAAATCCATTATGGGGAGTTAATGGTGCGGGGGCTGTGGTCCTTTCAGTTATCCTTCTTGGCCTGCTTTGATACGCCGGCCTCAGAAGAGTCCTGGCGGACTGCTCCACTCCGCGTCGGCACCCTTCGCAATGCGAGAGTAACCAACTGGTAGTAAAGCTGCCACCCAGACTCCTCCAGAGTTCGGACAATATCTCCGCTGACCATGAAGGTCAAGAACCACCTTCCTGGTCCTCCTGTCGTCTGAACATGCCTCCATTGCTCCACTCTTAGTGAGCGGTTCTGCATGGAAAACATCTGCCTCAGCTTTTCCAGGTCAACCTCCTCTTGGCTTCTGAGCCAGAAACCCACCTTCTCTGGCCATGGTGCCTCCGATGTCCGTGTTGAGACAAAGGTGACTCCCTCGGCACTGAGAGGTGTCCAGCCCTCCAGCCATCTTGCTGAGGTGTCGTCCTGGGCAGTGAGTAAGAACCAGCCTGGTTCCACTAGTCCTGAGTTCCTAAACCGGAGTTCTGGCCCCTGGGGACCCCCTTCGGGGCCTGCCATAGCACTGAACATCTCGGCAACTATGTTCGCTCTAATCGCCTCAGCTTCCTTTGGGAGAACCTGGCCATCTGGTCGGTCAGACCTGATTACAACCTGGTTCTCCCTATTAGGCGGCTTCGGCTCCGTTGCTCGCTGGGACTTATCCGTGGTTTTTCTCAAAGGATGAGAAGCCTTGGCTTTCCCTGCTTGCGTCGGTAAGCTTTTTGGCCTTTTTTTACTGCCTCTGGGGGAGTGTCATCACTCCTCGGTCTCTTAATAATCGGTCGGGTACCTGAAGGACCTGGTTGGCCTTCCGTTACTCTGACTCGTCCCATGGAGTGCGTGATGAGCTCTATGGGTTTGCGTGCAGCAGCCCCTTTTGCTCTCCTCGCCTCCGGACCTCTTATTTTTCCTGAGGGCTGTCTCTGCAGCTTACATGGGCCCCTAGGTTGCTGGCCCTGGCCACTCTTTGGAGAGTCGCCTGGACTTGCTTCCGTAGGACCCTTGTCAGCCGCTTCCTGGGAGGAGTGTTCTGCCTGGCTTGCCTGGGCCGATGGACCCTGGCCTTCCCGCAGTTCCCTCAGTTTTGCCCTCTCTTCTCGCCTTTTAAGCGTTCTGGTCTTCCGCTTATTTTCCTTTTGCTTCTCTTTGCGGCGGGCCTCCCTAGCCGCTTTATCCATAGGGGAAACGCTAGTCTCCCCCTCGGCTCCCTGGGTGATGACCCGAGAAGCAGTTCCTCTTTCTCCGAATTTATTTCGGAGCCTTCCTCTTTTACTTTTTTGGAGCTAGGGTGCTCCGTGTTTTGTGGCACGTTTGATTCGTGTTCCGTATCTATATCCATTTCATACTAGTTTTAAGGGGGGTGTGTATTTTGTTTCTGTTTGTGCTTGTTCTGTGTTAGTGTGCGTGAAGTGGTATGAGTGATTGCTTTGGGGTTGGGGTCCTCCGTGTACCAGTTTCCGCAAAGTATCATGGCAGAGCTGGTCCCGATTAGGAGGTCTGGGCCGCCGCTGACGAAGCCCCCCGAGATACGCAGCAGGGCCCTATTCCAGGCACCACCTGGCACTACTTCATACCACGGGATTTTTCGACGGTTGAAAGGGCAGCCCCCTACCCTGGTTGGGAAAGGGTGGGCCCCTATACTACCCCTCGGCCCAGGTGTGCCATACCTGGTTTCTAAGCCAGCTACCACTGCCAGATCAACCCAACCAGGGCCCCGCCTCGATACTTCTTGAAAAACGGAGATACCGGTCTTCCCTGCCCCCGTGTACATGTTGTGTAAATGTGTTTATTGGGTGTATGTGTAAATGTGTGTGCTGTCCTTTTAGGTCCTGAAAATATACCCGGGTTGACTATTACCCGGGTCGGCCCGGGTACCCGGGTACCCGCCGACATCCCTACAACATTTCACATCATCGCAATGTTTTTTTGGGTGATAGAGTGTTACAGGAAGAATCGTTACTTAACACAGTAGAAACAAGACCCTACAGGTGAGTGTAGTTTTGCAACAAGCGAAACGGTACTTAAAAAAACAACTCGTAACAATGATTTACTCCAGCTTAGTTTCAGCCCAGCGGGGTTGCTAGTCCCCAACTGGGCGCCTTCCCGGGTGGCGGATATGGGATCACTCGCTAGATATAGCGGGTACCGGGAAAATAAGATACTCGGGGTTGACCAAAACTGGCAAAAAGAGTCAACTTTCAAATTATGAATTTAATGGTACCTACATATCCTTCGGGACGAGTGGAGATCAGCAGTACCCACTAGTACCACAGGGGGGCGGAAAAGAAATGATCTTGGTTCGGCCTGCTAGTGGACTACTTCAGGCGGGAATATGGTATTCAAAACGGCTAGAGTACTGCGGTGTAGAAAGCCATGGGAAACTACTACACTATTTCCCCAGAGCATTATGGATATGACTGGATATAGTTAAGAATGATATACAAGGCAACCCGGATATCCTCTGTGTCCAGAGCAGGGAGTGTGAAATGGGCTACTGGGTATTTGGGCGTGAACCACTGGGCACCAAATGCGAAATATGCTACCAGTAAGAAAAAAACCATTTAAATGAGCGTACTGTAACACGTATGGGTACTTGGAATGTTTTCTGGTACAAAAGACGAAAGTATAAACGGAGTAGCACTCCTAATATCCAACAACTTCAACAAATGTGTAGTTGGATATGCACCTGTAAATGACAGAATCATAGCTATAAAGATTCAGGCAAAACCATATACTCTGAATATAATTCAAGTATATGCACCGAAAATGGATGCAACGGAAGATGAAATCGACAATTTCTATATCTGTCTAGAGTCGGTACTTGAAAATCGTGAAATATTATAAATAATGGGATATCTAAACTCAAAAGTTGGAACTTCTGAAGAAGATGACCATATACGTGACGTAATTGGAAAGTACTGAATTGGAAAGCTTAACAAAAATGGTGACAAATTTATACAATTCCGTATAGAGAATCAGCTAACTATTGCAAATACGCTATTTTAACAACATATACGAAGTCTGTACACGTGGACATCTACCGATAGAAAAACTAAAAATTAAATAGATTTCATTATGATAAAGACCAGATGGCGAAGAACTATAATGGGTGCAAAAACACTACCAGGTGCCATTTGTGGCTCCGACCACCGATTGTTCTCTTTCAACTTCCGAATAAAGCTAACCTTCTGTAGAAGACACTCCATCAGAACAAAACCTTCACCTATTACCTACACAAATACATATACTGAGAATTTAGAACAACAATTAAAAACCAACAAATTAGAAAACACGGCCGCATCCAATGATATGTGGACGTATGCAAAAAACACTATAGTACAAGCAGTCACCAACTCTCAGAGTAAACAGATATTTAAAAAGCGTCAATCGTGGATCACAGACAACACTATGAGAAATATAGAAAAACGAAGAAGACTTTGTGCCACAAGACTAAACACAGAAGAAAAAATATCTAAATACAGGACACTAACAAAAGACATACAAAAATTATGTAGATGGGAGAAAAACGCATACCTGAACTCAGTATGTACTGATAAGCAGAAACATACTGAATCTTTAAATACAAGGAAAGTCTTTCAAAAAATTAGAGAAGTAACAAAAACATTTAAAGCTCGTACGTGGTCCATAAAGGATGAAAATGGAGTGACAGTGACCGAACTCGACAAGGTAATCGAAACATGGCGCCGATATCGCGAAAATCTTTATAGCTATGAAAATCAAAATCAAAACCAAAATCAGGCTGATAATACAGGAATTGAATTCGATAACGAACCAGACATTCTAATAGATGCAGTACGGCACGCCATAGCCAAACTAGCATCTCACAAAGCTCCGGGAATAGATGCAATTGCGGCAGAAACTCTCAAAGCAGCGCCAGAAAACTACCTTAAAATTATATTAGGTATATGTTAAAATTTTTTCACTATTTTAATTAAATTTGGAAATTTTGGAGATTTTAAGTCAATTATTATGTAAAATTTAGCATGATTTATATTTGAGGAATAATACAAATCAATAAGTCGTAATCAATTTAATAGTAAAACGTTTCGCCAATAATATTGGCTTCATCAGTTATAAAAATTATGATAACATTTTGAAGTGATAAAGTAATTAATGGATTATAAAGACATTATTACAGTTACGTTGTTAAATATTTAAATGTTTGAAAATAATGTTGATAACTAAATTAATCATTACGACCTTTTATATTAAAATTCTTATATTAGTTATGACATAATTGAGTAGTGAATTTATATGTAAACTTTACGATATTTGTAAAAGAACGTAATTAAAATAATAGCGTTCATAATGCTGGATGCAATGCATTCACATTCCTCTTCTTATTTTCAAACATTTAAATATTTAACAACGTAACTGTAATAATGTCTTTATAATCCATTAATTACTTTATCACTTCAAAATGTTATCATAATTTTTATAACTGATGAAGCCAATATTATTGGCGAAACGTTTTACTATTAAATTGATTACGACTTATTGATTTGTATTATTCCTCAAATATAAATCATGCTAAATTTTACATAATAATTGACTTAAAATCTCCAAAATTTCCAAATTTAATTAAAATAGTGAAAAAATTTTAACATATACCTAATATAATTTTAAGGTAGTTTTCTGGCGCTGCTTTGAGAGTTTCTGCCGCAATTGCATCTATTCCCGGAGCTTTGTGAGATGCTAGTTTGGCTATGGCGTGCCGTACTGCATCTATTAGAATGTCTGGTTCGTTATCGAATTCAATTCCTGTATTATCAGCCTGATTTTGGTTTTGATTTTGATTTTCATAGCTATAAAGATTTTCGCGATATCGGCGCCATGTTTCGATTACCTTGTCGAGTTCGGTCACTGTCACTCCATTTTCATCCTTTATGGACCACGTACGAGCTTTAAATGTTTTTGTTACTTCTCTAATTTTTTGAAAGACTTTCCTTGTATTTAAAGATTCAGTATGTTTCTGCTTATCAGTACATACTGAGTTCAGGTATGCGTTTTTCTCCCATCTACATAATTTTTGTATGTCTTTTGTTAGTGTCCTGTATTTAGATATTTTTTCTTCTGTGTTTAGTCTTGTGGCACAAAGTCTTCTTCGTTTTTCTATATTTCTCATAGTGTTGTCTGTGATCCACGATTGACGCTTTTTAAATATCTGTTTACTCTGAGAGTTGGTGACTGCTTGTACTATAGTGTTTTTTGCATACGTCCACATATCATTGGATGCGGCCGTGTTTTCTAATTTGTTGGTTTTTAATTGTTGTTCTAAATTCTCAGTATATGTATTTGTGTAGGTAATAGGTGAAGGTTTTGTTCTGATGGAGTGTCTTCTACAGAAGGTTAGCTTTATTCGGAAGTTGAAAGAGAACAATCGGTGGTCGGAGCCACAAATGGCACCTGGTAGTGTTTTTGCACCCATTATAGTTCTTCGCCATCTGGTCTTTATCATAATGAAATCTATTTAATTTTTAGTTTTTCTATCGGTAGATGTCCACGTGTACAGACTTCGTATATGTTGTTAAAATAGCGTATTTGCAATAGTTAGCTGATTCTCTATACGGAATTGTATAAATTTGTCACCATTTTTGTTAAGCTTTCCAATTCAGTACTTTCCAATTACGTCACGTATATGGTCATCTTCTTCAGAAGTTCCAACTTTTGAGTTTAGATATCCCATTATTTATAATATTTCACGATTTTCAAGTACCGACTCTAGACAGATATAGAAATTGTCGATTTCATCTTCCGTTGCATCCATTTTCGGTGCATATACTTGAATTATATTCAGAGTATATGGTTTTGCCTGAATCTTTATAGCTATGATTCTGTCATTTACAGGTGCATATCCAACTACACATTTGTTGAAGTTGTTGGATATTAGGAGTGCTACTCCGTTTATACTTTCGTCTTTTGTACCAGAAAACATTCCAAGTACCCATACGTGTTACAGTACGCTCATTTAAATGGTTTTTTTCTTACTGGTAGCATATTTCGCATTTGGTGCCCAGTGGTTCACGCCCAAATACCCAGTAGCCCATTTCACACTCCCTGCTCTGGACACAGAGGATATCCGGGTTGCCTTGTATATCATTCTTAACTATATCCAGTCATATCCATAATGCTCTGGGGAAATAGTGTAGTAGTTTCCCATGGCTTTCTACACCGCAGTACTCTAGCCGTTTTGAATACCATATTCCCGCCTGAAGTAGTCCACTAGCAGGCCGAACCAAGATCATTTCTTTTCCGCCCCCCTGTGGTACTAGTGGGTACTGCTGATCTCCACTAGTCCCGAAGGATATGTAGGTACCATTAAATTCATAATTTGAAAGTTGACTCTTTTTGCCAGTTTTGGTCAACCCCGAGTATCTTATTTTCCCGGTACCCGCTATATCTAGCGAGTGATCCCATATCCGCCACCCGGGAAGGCGCCCAGTTGGGGACTAGCAACCCCGCTGGGCTGAAACTAAGCTGGAGTAAATCATTGTTACGAGTTGTTTTTTTAAGTACCGTTTCGCTTGTTGCAAAACTACACTCACCTGTAGGGTCTTGTTTCTACTGTGTTAAGTAACGATTCTTCCTGTAACACTCTATCACCCAAAAAAACATTGCGATGATGTGAAATGTTGTAGGGATGTCGGCGGGTACCCGGGTACCCGGGCCGACCCGGGTAATAGTCAACCCGGGTATATTTTCAGGACCTAAAAGGACAGCACACACATTTACACATACACCCAATAAACACATTTACACAACATGTACACGGGGGCAGGGAAGACCGGTATCTCCGTTTTTCAAGAAGTATCGAGGCGGGGCCCTGGTTGGGTTGATCTGGCAGTGGTAGCTGGCTTAGAAACCAGGTATGGCACACCTGGGCCGAGGGGTAGTATAGGGGCCCACCCTTTCCCAACCAGGGTAGGGGGCTGCCCTTTCAACCGTCGAAAAATCCCGTGGTATGAAGTAGTGCCAGGTGGTGCCTGGAATAGGGCCCTGCTGCGTATCTCGTGGGGCTTCGTCAGCGGCGGCCCAGACCTCCTAATCGGGACCAGCTCTGCCATGATACTTTGCGGAAACTGGTACACGGAGGACCCCAACCCCAAAGCAATCACTCATACCACTTCACGCACACTAACACAGAACAAGCACAAACAGAAACAAAATACACACCCCCCTTAAAACTAGTATGAAATGGATATAGATACGGAACACGAATCAAACGTGCCACAAAACACGGAGCACCCTAGCTCCAAAAAAGTAAAAGAGGAAGGCTCCGAAATAAATTCGGAGAAAGAGGAACTGCTTCTCGGGTCATCACCCAGGGAGCCGAGGGGCAGACTAGCGTTTCCCCCATGGATAAAGCGGCTAGGGAGGCCCGCCGCAAAGAGAAGCAAAAGGAAAATAAGCGGAAGACCAGAACGCTTAAAAGGCGAGAAGAGAGGGCAAAACTGAGGGAACTGCGGGAAGGCCAGGGTCCATCGGCCCAGGCAAGCCAGGCAGAACACTCCTCCCAGGAAGCGGCTGACAAGGGTCCTACGGAAGCAAGTCCAGGCGACTCTCCAAAGAGTGGCCAGGGCCAGCAACCTAGGGGCCCATGTAAGCTGCAGAGACAGCCCTCAGGAAAAATAAGAGGTCCGGAGGCGAGGAGAGCAAAAGGGGCTGCTGCACGCAAACCCATAGAGCTCATCACGCACTCCATGGGACGAGTCAGAGTAACGGAAGGCCAACCAGGTCCTTCAGGTACCCGACCGATTATTAAGAGACCGAGGAGTGATGACACTCCCCCAGAGGCAGTAAAAAAAGGCCAAAAAGCTTACCGACGCAAGCAGGGAAAGCCAAGGCTTCTCATCCTTTGAGAAAAACCACGGATAAGTCCCAGCGAGCAACGGAGCCGAAGCCGCCTAATAGGGAGAACCAGGTTGTAATCAGGTCTGACCGACCAGATGGCCAGGTTCTCCCAAAGGAAGCTGAGGCGATTAGAGCGAACATAGTTGCCGAGATGTTCAGTGCTATGGCAGGCCCCGAAGGGGGTCCCCAGGGGCCAGAACTCCGGTTTAGGAACTCAGGACTAGTGGAACCAGGCTGGTTCTTACTCACTGCCCAGGACGACACCTCAGCAAGATGGCTGGAGGGCTGGACACCTCTCAGTGCCGAGGGAGTCACCTTTGCCTCAACACGGGCATCGGAGGCACCATGGCCAGAGAAGGTGGGTTTCTGGCTCAGAAGCCAAGAGGAGGTTGACCTGGAAAAGCTGAGGCAGATGTTTTCCATGCAGAACCGCTCACTAAGAGTGGAGCAATGGAGGCATGTTCAGACGACAGGAGGACCAGGAAGGTGGTTCTTGACCTTCATGGTCAGCGGAGATATTGTCCGAACTCTGGAGGAGTCTGGGTGGCAGCTTTACTACCAGTTGGTTACTCTCGCATTGCGAAGGGTGCCGACGCGGAGTGGAGCAGTCCGCCAGGACTCTTCTGAGGCCGGCGTATCAAAGCAGGCCAAGAAGGATAACTGAAAGGACCACAGCCCCCGCACCATTAACTCCCCATAATGGATTTACTGCGGGTAAGTCAGATCAATCTTCAGCACAGTAGGGGCGCTACGGCAGAGCTGATGAGCGCCCTAACTGGCAGGAGAGAAATAGTCCTCATTCAAGAACCGTATGTTTACAGGAATAAGGTCAGGGGACTGAGGATGGCCAACTACGATGTTGTGGTTGGCGAGGAAGTAAATGATCGACCCAGGACCTATATCATGGTGTGTAGGGATCTTAGAATGGTACCACAACCGCAGCTGGGAACCAAGGACGTCACTGCAGCGGTTCTGGAGTATCAGGTAGGTGGTAGAAACCATAAGGTAGTAGTAGGAAGCGCGTATTTTCCCTCTGATGACGCGCGTATACCTACGGAGGAATTCGAACGCTTAATATCGTTTGCGAGAGATAAAGGTCTTCCCGTAATTGTCGGATGTGACGCCAATGCACATCATTCGGTGTGGGGGAGCTCAGACATTAACCCTCGGGGCGAAACCCTACTAGTATATTTGGCTTCCACGGATCTTGAGATAATGAAGAAAGGTACAGAGCCCACTTTTGTCAATAGCATCCGAAAGGAGGTAATTGACATTACAGTGGCCTCTAGGTGTTTTTCAATCAATAATGAAAACTGGAAAGTGACGTCGGATATCGTAACATCTGATCATCGTATGATCAGAATGGAAATGAATTCCGACAAGCCTCTGGAAATTCCCTACCGGAACCCCAGGGCAACAGACTGGGAAAGTTATCGTTCCAGTGTCGTTCGCCAAGGGGGCCAACCAGAGGAAGGTATATGCACAAAAGAACAATTAAGTAAAGACGTAGAGCAACTGGCAAGTAAAATTGTCTTAGCTTATGAGGAGGCTTGTCTTCTCAGAGAGGCTCGAGTTCGTAGGGTACCATGGTGGACCGGCACTCTAGCCGATCTGCGCAAGGAATCCAGGCGAATCTTTAATCAAGCTATCAGAGAAGGGACACAGGCCTCATGGGACACTTTCAAAATGGCCAGGAATAGGTTTAAAAATGAGTGAAGGCGCAGCAAAAGATCTAGCTGGCAGAAATACTGTGCAGAGTTAAACTCAGTATCAGACTCTGCTAGACTGATGAAAATCTTAAGCCGTGAAACTAGCCAAACAGTAGGAGCGTTAAAAAAGGTCGATGGGATGTGGACAACATCCAGAGAGGAGTCTTTACAACACCTTCTGGAAGTCCACTTTCCAGGAGACGGCGCCATCCAATTAGCACCCATAGCGGAACAGGAACCAGTTCCTATAGAGAACTGGCAGTTCGCTGAGGGAATTATAACGGAAGGTGCAGTCACATGGGCAGTACAGGAGTAGTCTTTATTCCCAAGACGGGAAGGGAGGACTACACAACCGCCAAATCATTTAGGCCCATTAGTCTTACATCCTTTCTTTTAAAGACCTTGGAAAGGATCATTGATAGGCATCTAACGGAAAGGGTAATAAGATCACACTCATTCCACAGGAATCAGCACGCATACAGACGTGGAAGATCGACCGAAACTGCACTCCACGCTGTCGTGCACAAGGTCGAAAGGGCACTACACTATAAGGAAGTGGCCCTTGCAGTACTTTTTGACATTGAAGGCGCATTTGACAAGGCAAGAACCGCTACAATATGTCAAGCCTTACAGGCCAGGGAAACCCCTCCCGTTCTGGTCAGTTGGGTGAGAACAGCACTGGAGCAAAGAACCGTGACGGCAAACCTAATGGACTGTTCAGTGAGGGCCAGGGTGACGGGAGGTTGCCAGCAAGGCAGTTGCCTCTCACCTCACCTGTGGTGTCTTATAATGGACGGTCTACTGGGATGCCTAACAGAAGAGGGCTTCTATGCACAAGCATACGCAGACGATGAACTGGTACTTGTAACTGGCGGGTTCCTAAACGTCGTTTGCGATAGAATGCAGGTAGCTTGCAGGATTATTGAAAGATGGTGTGAAGAGAAAGGTCTGTCGGTCAACCCACTAAAGACTGAGATCATTCTCTTCACAAAAAGACGAAAACTTCAGGGTCTGAGGATACCCATTATGTACGGAAGACCACTTGCATTGGTGCAAGAGGTCAAGTACCTGGGGGTAATCCTCGACAGCAAATTAAATTGGAGGTCGCATGTCGACAGGACGGTGAAGAAGTCGACAACGACCTTATGGCAGTTGCGCAGAGTTATAGGCAAGAACTGGGGGAGTTCAGTACGGCTCAGTGGTCTGGTGGCCTAGTGTAGAGCGCCTCAGTATTTCCGTAAGATTGGCAAAGGTCCAACGACTAGCCTGTCTCGGAATTACAGGGGCAATGAGGACAACCCCAACAGCCGCACTGGAGGTAATATTGGGACTCCCGGGCCTCGACACTTGGATAAAGAGAGAGGCCATGGCTACCCACCTCAGAATACGGGATACGGGGCTATGGAATGACCAGGGAGTTTGCACGGGCCATGCTAGGATCGCCGACATGGCTGCTAGAGAAATACCTCTATCAGCCTACAGGGTAACCGAAGTAGAGGACCGGCTAAGGTTAGAAAAAGGATTCTCTCTCACTATCCCAACAAGGGAACAGTGGGAGCAAAAAAGGGTTAAGCTCCAGTCGAATGCCTTGATATGCTACACGGATGGTTCTCGAGTGGCGGAAAGGCAATCCTCTGGAGCAGGAATTTATATGGAAGGCCGGGGGGTGCAAGAAAGCTATGCTTTAGGCAGATTCACCACGGTATTCCAAGCAGAAGTTTATGCCATCCTATCGGTGGCAACAAGGAACGAGATTAGGATATCCCCTGAGCAAAAATTTATATTTGCTCCGACAGCCAAGCCGCACTGAAAGCAATCTTCTCGGCCAGGACAAGATCAGCTCTTGTCCAGGAATGTGGAGATGCTTTAGCCGAATTGGCAAGGGAAAAGGACGTCGAGCTCATCTGGGTCCCGGGACACACGGGGGTCCAAGGCAACGAGAAGGCGGACGAACTATCCAAACTCGGAGCCGGGGAAACTTGTTTTAGACCGGAACCTTTTTTTGGGTATAACAAGGCAGCAGGTCTCAACAGCCCTAACCAGCTGGGCCTACAAGACCAGCGAGGAAAAGTGGAAAGGATGCAGGGGCTGTCGTCAGACAAAGTACCACGTAGCGGGATTTGATTCAAAGAAATCGGTCCGGCTAATGGGAAGGAGCCGAAGAACCACAAATCTTTTGATAGGGATCTTGACAGGCCACTGTAAACTAAAGAGACACCTAACACTGATAGGAGTAGAGGAAGATCCCATCTGCCCAAGATGTGGGAGGGACGAGGAAACGTCCTTTCCAGCGTCCAGCGACTGGGGTATAGAACCTTTGGAGCACCTACGCTTCGAATGGAAGAGTTGAACTCCCTATCCTGGGCCGAAATTCTGATCTTCATTAGAAAATCAGGAAGGTTTAAGCAGGGAGAAGAGCCCATCGAAGAGGACGATAATGAAGGCTGTTGAGGGGATGGCACGGGGTTGGCAAAAAGGGCCTATGGTAGCCTACTTGCTAGACTTCGGTCTCCCCACAACTACTACTACTACTACTTCCCATGGCTTTCTACACCGCAGTACTCTAGCCGTTTTGAATACTATATTCCCGCCTGAAGTAGTCCACTAGCAGGCCGAACCAAGATCATTTCTTTTCCGCCCTCCTATGGTACTAGTGGGTACTGCTGATCTCCACTAGTCCCGAAGGATATGTAGGTACCATTAAATTCATAATTTGAAAGTTGCCTCTTTTTGCCAGTTTTGGTCAACCCCGAGTATCTTATTTTCCCGGTACCCGCTATATCTAGCGAGTGATCCCATATCCGCCACCCGGGAAGGCGCCCAGTTGGGGACTAGCAACCCCGCTGGGCTGAAACTAAGTTGGAGTAAATCATTGTTACGAGTTGTTTTATTTAAGTACCGTTTTGCTTGTTGCAAAATTACACTCACCTGTAGGGTCATGTTTCTAGTGTGTTAAGTAACGATTTTTCCTGTAACACTCTATCACCCAAAAAAACATTGCGATGATGTGAAATGTTGTAGGGATGTCGGTGGGTACCCGGGTACCCGGGCTGACCCGGGTAATAGTCAACCCGGGTATATTTTCAGGACCCGGGTACCCGACTAGTAAATTATGTAATGCCCACCCTCTTTCGGAGAAGATGATAAAAACTAAAAAACAATAGAAATAAGCTTTAGAAAAAAAAACAACAATGCAGTAATAACAAGAATCAACCCATCCCATACCACATAATGTCGATTCTTATTTCATATAAGGCAATAAATCCGCTTCACGGAAATATTCAACCCGTCAATAGTACCATTAAATCGCGGTAGTATGGGTTGAAGTAACATAAACATCCTCTGTGTGATGTTGATGTTGCTACCAATTTCAGATAAAAAGTCACGTACTTGAATTTGATAGCACTTAAAAGTGTGAAAATATTTATGCCTTGCAGTTTGAATTGGCGAGTAGGTACAATTTCAAATTAGTTCAGTTGAAAACTCGCGGTGTTAAAATACGTAAATCATAGAGCTTGAACATTGTATAAAACTACAAAAGTACAAACAAATAAGAAAACAATGTCATCAAAAAAATCGCCTGTATGGAAATATTTTCATTCTCCAGAAAATAATAAGGCAAAATGTAAAATCTTCGGGTACCCGAGGGTACCCGGGTACTGTTTTCGGGTACCCGGGTTTGATTTTAGACCGGGTACGACATCCCTAAAATGTTGTAACACTGCCCCTCTTTTACCTAACTACACTTACTGAATTATTACTTTATTTTGCCCTGGGTTCGCTGGCTGATTCAGTCGGTATGCTTATGAGACTCTTTTTTATGTTTCATGCACTCGTAGCAACCCGCACTTACAGTTATTGACTGCGTATACATTAAATATCACTCTATAGTATTAATCTACGTGCATAAATACAAGACCACTTACTGTCAGGCTTCATTGCTGATTATCATATAATGAAGAGATATAATATTAATAAATACAGGTGGCACGAATTGATCCGTTTCAATGTATATTATATTTTCTTATGAAGTGGCTATTACTGACGCAACTGTGTATGACCTGTCTTTACATAAACATTTAGGAAGTACACATTGCTTTCCGAAACTACTCCTGAATGGTTATCTATGCTCTTGTAGTTATGTTAGTAGGTATAGGTTCTTTGTGGAAGCAAGTAATGGCCGTTTCGTTTTGACAAACTAAGCAATCTGCGAAGAAACAATGTTGTAGCAAAATGATTCTAGAATCTGTTACTAATTGTATGTCATTCAAATGATCAACACAGAAAAATTAATGTGTTGGTTTATATTCTACGTTTGTTTAAAAATACGAAAAGTGTGCTGGCTAACAACGACTTATTAAAATTCTAGTTTAGATTGAGAAAACTATTACATGCGTACTTCTGTTCCATATTCTAAATGCATCAGCGAATTATTAAAAATCTAGAGCAAACTCATGACAATCGGTAGCATGATCTTTTGGTTCCCACCAAATCATTGGAACAACAAAGTTCATGTGCAGAGAACCCTTTCACCAGCTTGTAAGTCTGACACAAGTAGCACAACAAATGTGAGGGGCCCAATATTCGTCTTGGTGACCAACTTTGCAGGAAAAATAAAGCTCATAACATTTTTTATGAGAGAAATAAAACTACGTTTTTAAAATTTAAATGTAACCTCAACACAAATGTAACAGAAGCTGCTGGGGGATTTACACAATTTCTAGGCATTCTGCTAAATCACGCAACACAAAAACACTACAAAAATATTCACATGTCTTGAATTCAACAGATGAAATTAAAATGTAAAATTTGTCGTAACTGAGAAACGTTTATACTGAACTGGTTATATTAGCACATACACACGCAAGCTGTACAGATGTCAACAGAGTGACCACTGACCACAGACTGGCTATAGCTTGAACCAGTAAAGACATTATAATCAAATCAGATGTTGCTTGTGACAAACAATGATAACTAAATCTGTAAGAAAGCCATCGTCTGACTCATTTTTGAATTGCATCATCCAGCAGTTATAACTAATTGCAGTGTTCTATGCTATTGTAGACTTTCTATCATAACAAACGAATCATTTTTAATTACTTAATCAATACAATTTTTTTATTCATTTACGTATTATAGATGCGTAATACTATAACCTAATTGTATAGTTTCCATAACGTATATAACACTGAATAAGGTGTAACTTTAAAACTAAGGGTGGTAGAAGAATTCTGATAACATTTTTGAATTCACGGAGAAAAATACATATATGAACCACTACTAGTTGCTATGGGACAAAATTTTGTATAGCAGTGAGTGAATAATTACATTCAGTCATAATAATTAATAAAGCAAAGCAATTGGATAATTTTTGCCTCTAATTTGGGGACTAGTTTTTCTTTTCTACTGTGAATAACTTCTATAAGAACTTCTTATTATTATCATATTTAGTTGAGAAACAAAATCCCTACTGCATCACTCCTTGCTGAATATCTACTGTAGCTTAGTTTGTATCGGTGAAGTAACACGTATATTAATATGGTGTGTTGCCGATGAAGCAATAAGTTTATTTGTATGTACAGCTCAAGTTAGCTGCGATAAAAAATATATAATAATAGGTCGACATGTATTTAACTACTTAATTTACCATTGGGTTTATCCAAACAATTTGTTGTTCAAATAACCTCACATTCTTGTTCATGTCGTTGAAATAAGGTGATTACTGTTATACTCTCAATTAAACGTATGAGTTGCTAAGGTGTTTACAAATCACCTTAGTAGGGTTGCTTGCGGTAGGTATAAAGTTTCCTGACAAAATCAGTTTGATAAACTTAAAAATCATATCCAAAATTGGATAGTTCTAAAAATACAACTTTATTGCCATGCTACTACCTTGTAGTATTTTTTTGTATTGCATAAAACCTTTACAAAAATTATATTTGCAGTGCTTAGATTGGTGTTTTATTATAGCAATATAAATATCTTTAATAACATTTAAGGAAGTGTTCGCGCCGAACAAGTTTCTGCGGCACAAAGAACAACGGATCTTCTACCTTCATAAGGGGATTCATTAAGAGAAAAGCAAAGCAGCACGGTAACTCCTCATGTTATTATGAAATTGGATAGATATTCAAGGCATGTCACGAAATCTTCTTTCCTATTCAAATCGACACTTTTCCTGTAACCCCAAAATGCTAAATCTGAAGCAGTTACTAATCTTTCTCACTACCGTTTTCGAAAGTGAGAGGTATTACCTTAGTAACGCACATATAATGGTAAGTGAAACGTGCAAGGCCACTTATTACTCAGCGCAAGGCCACTTATTACTCAGCGCGAAAATAACGCTAAGCCCGTTTAAATGTTACTAAGCGTGTAAGTACTACTTACGGGTCAATGTCAATAAAGTAAGAATCTATAACACACAGCAATCTAAAAGCGTAGTCTTAGAAGATATGTATGTGTTAATGTTAAAATCTGCAGTACAATTTGAACAATTAGACACGGCAACTGAATATTTACTAACTTTTGAAATCACCTCAGTTATTACAAGTTTACATTGACAGAAGAGTACGAATCACTTGTTTGCGTTTACTTGACCTTGACTACCCGTAAACTTTTGTACATCATCGCAGTAGCACCAGATCATATCCAGCACAATTATTGCAAAAACACTTTACGCTGTAATGCTCTGTAAGACTGTAATAAATGTAATATATTATTTAACTTGCGTATCTAGAACTGTACTTTATTTTACATCGCTCATCCCGTTCTTGGCTGAAGAGGGACCCAAGGTCCCTATAGCAGCCCGCCCCCAGTTGGGCGAATTACAATGACCCTGAACCTTTCCTTCCTTTCACCTGTTAAGTGCGTAAGTGCTAATTACACATGCAGGGCAATAAAGTAACATTGTATTATAAAAACCACTTGATGTAAAACATTATTTATTTATTATGGCAAAGAGTATTCACATTAAGGGCTTTGTGACAACTTTTAAAATTTTGAATTCTTATATAAATACTAGAAATATATAGACAATATAGATGTATTATATCTGAGATTGGCTAAACATTCGAATAGATTGGCATTTGTAGAAAAGGAGTCGAATGAACGTCTCACACAAACTAAAGTAGCGACCGGGAATCGGAATTTCAAAACAGCTGTGCAATATGAACCTGTCCTGAACAATATCGAGCCAAGCGGACCGGAAACCGCATTATGCAGGCCCTTATCGCAAATTCTCGTAGCGTGAACCCTGTGACAAATGCGAAATCAGATTACGGACGAGTCCGGCCCTCTACGTCTTAGTCTAGGCGGATAAGTTAACCGGCCGGCGCAGCTTATCGCAAAAGTTCGGTATTTATTTGTAGTTTCTCCCGGCTGTACTTCGACAGTTCGCTAGAACAATTCGGCTCCGTATCGGCCGTGACCAATGATCGCTGCCTGAATGCATTAGCGCCCAAGCAAAAATGCGACTTCTTCTGTTAATGCTCGTGTAGCGATGTGTACGGAATCGGGCAAGCCTAAAGAATGCGTAATCCTTTCGGGATTTGCAAGAGAGGGAAATTTATAAGGTCTTACAGTAACGTTGCTCGTTTTTAGTATATCAATAAAACGTCGTCTAAATAAAGATACCTACAATTAAAAAATCTGTAAAAGGCTTTCCTTACAACTTTCCTTGCAAGTGAACGTTGTGATACTAAATAACTTTAAAAACCAAAGCAAACTAGCGGTAAAAAAATCTTCACATTTTTAATAACACTGAAACAACAAAAACACTTGGTAATGCAAATTACATCAATTTTCAAATATAAAAATATAAACAGGGCTGCGCGCGCTATTGCGCGGTCTATTCTGATGTATTTTCGTATGCGCTGCTTATCACATTTTATGTGTCACCACTGAGAAGTAGTTTTAAGCTCATTTTCAAAAAGAAAGGCGAATTGGTTAGGGTCCCTTTCTAAAATCGCATCGATTTAATCACAAATAATCTCAAATAACGCTCCGCCCCTCTCCAATGGGGGCCTTCGGGGCTTCGCCCCTTTCCAAGGGGGCTCTCGGGGTTCCGCCCCTCTCCAAGGAATTCACGGCGCTTCGCTCCTCTCCTAGGGGGCCTTCGGGGCTCCACCCGGGGCTCTCGAGGTTCCGGCCCTCTCCAAGAAGGCTCACGGGGCTCCGCCCCCTCCAAGGGGGCCCCGGGCTTTGCCCCTCTCCAAGGGCGCTCACGGGGCTCCGCCCCTCTCCAAGGGCGCTCACGGGGCTCCGCCCCTCTCTTAGGGGGCCTTTGGGGCTCCGCCCCTCTCCAGGGGGGCTCTAGGGGCTCCGACCCTCTCCAAGGGGGCTCACGGGGCTCCACTCCTCTCCAAGGGGGCTCACAAGGATCCGTCGCTCTCCAAAGGGGCCCTCGGGGCTGCGCCCCTCTACAAGGGGCTCACGGGGCTCCGCCTTTCTCCAATGGGGCTCACGGGGCTTCCCCCCAACCAAGAAGGCTCACGGTGCTCCGCCTCTCTCCAAGGGGGCTCACGGGGATCCGCCCCTCTCCAAGGGGGCCCTCGGGGTTTGCCCCTCTCCAATGGGGCTGACGGGGCTCCGTCCCTCTCTAATGGGGCCTTCGGAGATCCGCCCCTCTCCAGTGGGCATCAGGGCTCCGCCCCTCTCCAAGGGGGCCCTCGGGAATCCACCCCTCTCCAAGGGGGCCTTTGGGGCTCCGCCCCGGTCACGAAATCGAAGTCACGGCGAAATGCAAACAAACACAAATGGGGGTCATCGCGTCTGCAATTGTCGTGACGGACACACACATTTCGATTGTTCTCCTTTATTTATATGATTACCGGTGATGGGATTCGAACTTCTGCGCATTCGATTTTGTTGTTAGGTGTAGACCACGAGTTAAGCGGCCGTATTTTTTCTGGTCTTTTGCAATCGCAGAAAGAATAAAGCTTTTCACAGTTAGATCCGCATCCAGATAGTATACATTTTGCTTTAAAACTATTTCTTCGAGTGCACATCCTATGATCTAATTTAAGGCCCCTAATTCATTCTTGACTACCACACGACTTTTTTTACCGATTCATAAACAAATAATGCTATGCTGTTTTTCAATTGCTCAGCACCGAGTTAATGGAAGTTGCCGATAGAAGCAGGAACACGAAATAAAGCAACCTTTAGCTTTTTCTTGAAAAACAAACACAATGGAGCAAACATAAAACCTATAATTATGAAAAACAAATTTAGGGTGCCTTGTTATTTTTAAACCGAAACCTAACAAATGAAAGAGATATTAGGACACATTTAACATAACAAATAGATGAATTTAATAAATAATTTCGTAAACATACTGTAGTTGCTGTTACATTGTTAATAACGCAAAAAATTCAAATTTGTCGTCGTTCACGTAATAGGTATTGCAGCAATTACTCGCGGATGCAGTCGGAGATGTTTCCAGTCTGTGGTAATTTACGTCGGCAGTTGTTTCAGTTGGATGTAATATCACATCGGTTGTATTTTAGTTCGTTAGCATTTCATATATTTGTCACAACGTTTTTAAGGTCTGTAGTAAATCATGTGCTTAGCAGTTCCAATCAGATGTAAATCCACATCGGTGGTAATCAGCCTTTCCAATTTTTTATTTTGTGACTTCTTTGAGCAAATAAAAAATTTTATTCCCCAATTTTTCCCTAATTTGTATTTACGTAGCTACAGTATTACTAAGCTTTTCCAAAATCTTCAGTTTTGATCATTTTTAAGCCAACATTTTAAAAATGTTTCCATTTGGAAATGTTTAATAACTTTATTTCTCACTAATTTTTGGTTTATATCTATGATACGCCCGCCTTTTACGGCCTGGGCGTTATGGTCTGTTTGTCAAGATTTTCAGTTTATTTAGGTATTAAAAGTAGAAAATAAAACATTGTATGCACCACGGGCATACCTTAATATTTAAAGCCTTAGAGCATAAAGATCTTCATAGTGCCTTTGCACCATAAATAACTATCATCAACCTGTTTGACTGGAAGTATTGTGCAGTTTATGAATCGAACGCTGAACGATCGTCTATCGACTTTTGTAATTCCTTAGGATTCTATCAAAGTTCCCTAGAATGAAAAAAATCGTCTTAGCCCTTAAAAAAATTTAAAAGTTACGGGGAAATGCAAGAAAATGAAACTGAAAATTTTACAATATCTGAAAAGACATCAAAATAATAAAATATAATAGTGATTGGTACCATGTGATTTTGCATATAGTTGATTTAAACTAATAGTTTCAGATTTTTCTTCCTTCTTTTGGTTATTTTTGCTGTTGTAATTGACCTGCCAGCAGTTTACGTTTACTTCCTCTTTTCGTTTGTACGCTTCTTCTTGCAAGTAGTTGGTTGAACTCCAATAGTATTTTTTATTGAACTACATATTTTTATTGTACTGTCTTTTGCATTTTCTATAACTGACGCATTTGTAAATTCGAAGAAATAAATGTCTTTAATTAAAAAACACTTGGATGCAACGCGGTGTGTAAATTGACCGATTTACCAATGCAACTTGTTGCTGTTTAAGTGGTGGGAGTATAATTAACCAATCAGATGTAAGTATTTATACCTCTATTGCTCTAGGTCTGTAAAGAATGCTTATATGCCTCCCGACCTGAAAGGTCAAGATAGTAAACTTATTTTTTGCTCTTTTTTGTCTCGTACAACATTTATCCTGTATCTGCTGGGTCTATTTTTGTCAATGATAGATGCTGAGCTATTTGCAAATTACTACATTCATCTATTACTCACTTAAAGGAAAAATAAACAAAATTTTATTCTTTTAAGGTGATCACTTGTATATATTTGTCTGAAATTTTCTCGGGTTAATGCTAGGTAGACATATAATCTGCATGCAAAATAGTCTTCCTCCAACAAACAGTTTTTGAGTTATACCGCCTACAGACAGTCACACAAACAGACAGACACACACGCAGACAGACACACAAGAAAACCTGTTTTTCGTTATTTAGGGACCCTGAAACGTGAAGATGTGCAAAAATCCCGAAGGCGATTTTTTCATGGTTACAAAACTTTCTTCGTCTTTCAGACGAGAAAAGTAATAATCTATAATGCAATTTCATGCAAATTATTCGTAATTCGTAATTCCAAAAATGTTACCGGTGATAACAATTATTTATTATGGTATGAATGGTCCGCGACACCGAAAGGTAATAGAGGCTCTAGATCATGAATGAATGAATAATCTTTTAATTTATTACTTTAGTAAGTGACTTAAAGATAGAGCATATAGGGGTTGTGTTCACTGAGAGGTAGTGGCTACTTGTGATAAATGTATTTGGGAGGGAGTGGCTGTTAATTCTTAACAATTACTAAGTAATAAATAGTAATTAACAACTCACATACGCCCCGGCGAAATTTGGATACGGATATGTTCAGTGTACTCCACATTAACTTTTATATTATCCGTTTCTAACTATAACATATTATCCATGGGAGCATCCCAGTAAACCAT
>CALNHX010001587.1:0-44885 GCA_940337035.1 Agriotes lineatus | reverse complement strand
GATAGGAACTCAGTAGGTGTAGAGCATACTATTCTGCGTTAATATTTGCAGAACGCAGAATATATTCTTATGCAGCTTTTCTTTACAGTGCTTTTTACTATTGCTAAATATTATTTTGCATTATGTTAAATAAATAAAAATTGATCAACCACAACATAACTTATTTCTGGCTAATTAAATTATGATTATTTAATTATGCTTTACTGTAATAAACGTATGTTGCTCGTTCTATATTTTATTCGCTTGCAACTTATGAAAACGTATGCGCAGCTAGCAATTTGGTTAAGTTGTTACACTGTTGATAAATTTAACCATTGTATGGCAAATTCTCGATTCTAACGAATGACAGATAACCTCAAAATATTTAACTCTTAACAAAACTGTTTGAAACACACAGAATTCAACTTATTATGACAACAAAATAACCAACAATCAACCAGTTCACCTTATGTAAATTATTACAATGATTTTATAAAATTTAAGTAGTTTGGTTAACCTGGAATTTGTTTTTAAAGTGCAAACGGACGCCAACACCCATTCGTTTCTCCCCCAAAGAAACTCTGATCCCACTTCCTGTTTCCGTCAAGCTTGTATTTGCTTCCTGGAAAGGTTTCAGCTGCTGCTGCCTGCCTCTGAAGCACGAAGCAGAACTCCTCTAGATCCTGCACCTTGCTGTCCGCTTCCCGCAGCTCCACCTCTTGTTGAATCTCGGCTCGAAAGACGACCTAGCATAGGCCACCGTTGGAAAGGACGGAAAACTCGTATCTGCTTCCTGGAAATATTTCAGCTGCTACTGGCTGCTTCTGGATGACGAAGCAAGCTTCCCCTAGATCCTGCACCTTGCTGTCCGCTTCTCGCAGCTCCCAATCCTATTGAATCTCAGTTACGAAGGTGATCTCACACAGGCTAAGCTCCAGGTTTAATTTACTTTGGAACTGCACTCCGAAATACTGCCAATTTAACCACAGCTGGCCTCCGCATACAGCCAAATAAATAAAACGCTAAACTGGGCACAAAATATTTACTTTTATCAACAAAACTTGTCAAAATCGGGGAGCCAACTAACACAGCTTTCGGTTTGGCTTCCCACAACAAACAATAACAAACGACTCTCTAGGTCACCATAACAACATGATTTACAATTCCTTATCTGCAAGTCTACATTCTTTGATCTTATTTTTTAACTGTTTTTGTAAATGTCATTTAGGAAACTCTAACCTCACAATTGATCGCACTTTTACTTGAGTTATACTTTCAGTTAATAAACACTGATTCACAAGCCACCAACACATCCTTGTAGTCTTCAGTAATTCTCAGGTTGCTTCTTATATGCCCTTTGCATTAATCTATGCCTTCTTACACTGCTTTATAACCCTTTAGCTACGTAATCGATAGTTAGCATTTCGATGTTACTACAAACGCTGCATTAAACCTCTGTAAAACTCGAAACACCTTTGTACTAAGGCGACTTCATTATCATGTCCTGACGTTACACAATTAATCTGTCAGTCATCATAAACTTAGCTACATTTACCATATTGAACACAAATTTGAATACAAGTTGATCGTATCCCTGACGATATTATTTTATACAATTACTAACCTCTGTTAATTAATTACAGTTATTGCTAATCACGCCTTATGTAATTATCAATATTTACTAGTGACTCTTACTGTTGCAAAAAATACAATACCAATTCTGGGCCTATTTGAATATTTCATTAACATTCGTAAGTTAGCAATGAAACCAGAATTGCTGTAAGCATCATACCATTACAATATATTAGTGTATTATAGGTGTTGTAGTATTTACTTTGGCACCATTTTAATTTGTGTTTGTAAATATTACAGTTTCTCGTTTATTAACCCCTTCGGCCTTGCCGGTGGCAATTGCCACCTTCATATTTTGAGCACTGCTATACGTATAATAGAGACACCTTGGCTACTCACTGGTAGGTGTCACATGTGATGACTAGTCTAAGCATATTTCATTTACTGTTTTGATAATATCTGTAACTGCACATGGGTTACAACCATTTTTGCAAGTGCGCGCCATTACTTTACCAATAGATGAATACATTTTACTTGGAGTGATTTGTAAAGTGTAATGCATCTAAATTAGTTACCTGAAAAATGTTTGAGGTTTTATGTAATAGAAATCCCTAACATTATTTCTTCTAATTGATGTAGGCAATTGCACAAACAGGTGTTGGCAGTATGTTCGATGGCAACTTTTTCCTGCAGATGAGGGATACTACCAATAAAATTTTATAGAAATTTTAAGACAGTGAAGCACAGGCTGCCATATCTGCAATTACTGACTGTGATATTGAAGATAAAGACGAAATTGAAGAAGGCAACGCTATAGAACATGAGGATAAAGAACAAGAAACTAATGATGAGGACGACGATACTATTCCATTGGCAGAATTGACAGGCAAGTTGTCACAAAAACAAAAAGAAAAACAGGAATTGGAAAATGCTAATGAATCTTGGATAAAACAGCACTGTTCACCCCCGAATTCTGTTTACGTTTTGCCTGACAACACTAACATTATTGATGAAGATCAGACACAAGTGCTCAAAATTCCAGGTTCCAATTTGTTTCTCAAAAACTAAAAATTACTTCAAGAATTTTCCTGCGAAATAAATGTATGACAGTTAGGAGATTAAACTGATTCAATATGTATAACTAATAATCTATCGTGTTCAGGCAATTTTCATTTATTTTTTTCTGCCAACTATTCTGATTGCAATATATCGCCTAAATTATTTCACGTGCAAAACGCATTTTATTTTTAGTTCTGCTCAGGTTTTTTACTTCTCTCGTCTAAAAGACGAAGGAAGTATCGCGAAAAAATCACCTTCCGAGATTTCTTCAGATCTTAATGTTTTAGGGTCCATACATGACGAAAAACAGGTTTTCTCAATTCCGTCTGTCCTGTCTGTCTGTTGGTGGTATAACCCAAAAACTATTAGTTGGAGGAAGACGATATTTTGTATACACATTATATATCTACCTGGTATGAAACCGAGAAAATTTCATATAAATATACAGTGTGGTCCATTAAGTGTGCAACAAATGGGAATTTTTTTTATTAGTTGTACAATCGAAATTTAAATATTGCCAAAAGTTAGTGCATGTTCGATAACCATATCAGATGCACTTAGAATGGCTTCAAGTCAAACAATATACAGGGCAGGACAAAAAATATGAAATTCGTTCAAGAACAAAGTTACCTTATTTCAAAAAATATAGCAAAATTTTATTGAGAAAAGTTGTTTAGAATTAAAAGTTATGCTCAAATACAAAGTCACGGCCTCCTATTCGAATTTTGATTCTTTTTTGGAAAATTTTGTATTACCCCCGTATGATACATATTTTTATTATTTTGATGTTATATGTATTTAAAGTAGCCACAACCATATCCCTTTTAAATAACTTTTAGCAACTTGAAGCGTATTTGTAAAATTTACTTGGATTTATATTTTTTTAGGTAAGCGTCCACTTCATGTTTGTTGCAACGATATTTAACAGAACTTTAGAATTTCGCAAATATTCTTTTTAACAAGGCAAATGCTTTACTAATAATAATTTACATATGAAAAACTCTTAATAAAATCAGAATAATAAAAATATGTATCATACGGGGATAATACAGAATTTTACAAATAAACAATCTAAATTCGAATAGGAGGCCGTGACTTTGTATTTGAGCATAACTTTTGATTCTAAACAACTTTTCTCAATAAAATTTTGCTATATTTTTTGAAATAAGGTAACTTTATTCTTGAACGAATTTCATATTTTTTGTCCTGCCCTGTATATTGTTTGACTTAAAGCCATTCTAAGGGCATCTTATATGGTTATCAAACATGTACTAACTTTTGGCTGTATTTAAATTTCGGTTTTACAACTAATAAAAAAATGTCCCATTTGTTGCACACTTAATGGACCACACTGTATACAGAGTGAGCACCTTAAAAAATAGTGTTGTTTATTTTGCTTTAACAGAGAAATATACAGTATTAATATTTGTACGTAGCGCAGGGTTTATCCTTGCCAAAAATGGGACCCAAAAGATGCAGAATAAATGCTGTGCTAGACAAAAAAGCAACGAATATGTTCGTTACCTTAAATGCAGCTGCATCGCAAGAATTCGAAGCGTCCCAGTGGCTCACTCGGCGAAGGCTTGATTTAGCCGTGCCCTACAGTTCAATAAAATGAATGGGCACGCTCGTTAGCAAGCATTGAAATTCGGATCCCATCACGGCTAAATTTTTTATTTAAAAATGTATGTACATTACCAAGCGTTTCTCTTCTGTTGTTTCAGTATTATTAGAAATGTGAAAATACTTTTTACACCTAGTTTCCTTTGATTTTTAAAATTATTTAGTGTCACAACGTCCACATATTTATTTTTGCTTTAACTGAGATACTGGAAAGTAACAATTTGCACATGGTTTAGACTTTATTCTTGAAGAAAATTGAACCCAACAAATACAGCGTAAATGCTGTAAAGCAGAAAGAAGTGTCCACGAAAAGAGATTCTATTTAAGGCAGCCGGGACGAACGGATATAAGAAGTGCTTTGTAGCGCATGTAGGAATAGCGCATTCGCTTGCAGTATCCCACAAAACGCTAGAATCGCATAAGCAGCCGCCTGCTCTTAGAATTCGACTACCGGTGATATTTCTATTATTTGAAAGTTGATGAAAAGTGAAGATATTTTTACCCCTAGCTTAATTTGACTTTTAAAATTATTTAGTGTCACATTGTTCACTTACGAGAGAAGTTCTGGGTAAAGCCCTTTACAGAAATTTATTGGTTTTAAATTTGAACATTCTGTTCTATCTGAATTTGAATTTTGAAATAAAAGCTGCGGTTCACGTCGTGAGTGGCGGGTCACGCCGTAAACGCGAGCGTAAGTGTGCGTGAACGTGGGCGGTTAAAGTAAGCGTGAAACGTGCGTGAATACTCACTCACTCGCCCATCTCTACCTTGTGGTAATTACGTGGATTAATAGAAAGAATGAAATAAGAAGGTCTGTAATAGTTATTTGCTATACTAGTGGGATAAGAGTGCTTACACACGTATATTAATGATGCATTATCACACATGTATTGTACAAAATTTTATCTACAACTGCCCAAAATTGAAAAAAGGCATTAAAGGAAAAATATTTTAGTAGGCAAATGTCATTATGTGACCTAATGGGTACTTATCTAAGCAGTTGTAGATAATAGATATTATTGCTTGAGTAGCCTTGCAATAGACACTGTATGTAGTTCGATGGTGCAGCTGAGTTAGACAGTTACATTGCTGGTTAATATACCCAAAGGTTTTAGCTCGTTATATATTGAGATAGTTCCTTTTAACCATTCTCTCGAGTTTGCTCAAAACTGAAATTTACACTAAATCCATTTAATAACTACTAATTCCATTACAGTTACTCAGAAAGCAGTGGTAATTCTCTCCTCGGCTTTACGAGCCGCCGCTGGCCTTTCCTAAAGTTTTTATAATAAAGCTCGCCTCCTTCGCCAACGGTGCATAAAACATAAATTTAAATACTCTCAGATAAGCTCCAGCAAAATCCTTCCCTTAGCAGGACCCCGTATCGCCGTTATACCTGAGAAAATATACAGTATCTGCTGTAATAATCGTAAGGGCCGCCGACTGCTATCCGCTTTGGGGAACAATGGTATTAGTATTCAGCAAATCTAAAGTGGGGATTTAGTTCTCAAGATGTATGCCCGAGGGTCGAATTCTATCGGTGGCCATCAACAATTTGTCTGATCGCCATTTACGTAAATCGCCCGCCGGAAACTTTAATATATGTGCCGGCACGTCCGGCAAACAGCATTTTATGCTCATATTCCTTCGAATGCGGCTGCAAGCGCCGCCTGCACATTATTTTTCGATTTTATGGCCGCAGTAGCGCTAAGTATGATTTACTTTTAATATAAAATACACAGGTCTCCAATTCCCTAAATCTCGGAACTAGTTTTTACGAGTCGCAAAGATTTAATATACGCCGCGCGCTCCTGGCGCAGGAATAACTTAATTTATATGCAAATGTTACATTAAAACTTGACAATTTTGCTACTTAGGACAATAAGTCATTCTTGGAGATTACGGAGCGCGAATACTAATCAGCCGCTAAGTCCACGTTGTTTAAGGCGCCAGAACTTCCTTAAATAATTTCCCCGGCACTTAGTAACTTCCCAGAAAGCTGGAAAAAGTAATTAAGTGCATGGATTGATATCGTCCCAAAACTGGATGTTCGTAAAAACATTACCACCGTTTAAAAAATTAATGTAATTAAATATTGTATAAAGAAAAGTTGTTAGTATATTTTTATACTGTAAAGCAGGGGTCGGCAACCTTTTTCGGACGGCGGGCCATTTTCAAAATAAAATTTTTTATGCGGGCCGCACATTCAAATGTAACTTAAATAGTGCTTTTATATCATATACGAGTATACATATTATTAAAAATAAATATAGAAAAAATTTATTTTTTATTGACATGCAATAATAACAATAATGTTAGAGAACAAAAATTTTACAATTCTTAAAAGGAAAAAAAAATACAATTCCAATTAAATATGTATAAATATGTAAATATAAAATATATAAATATAAAAAATATAAAATATTGTAGTGAAACGTCATACGGCTGTCAACATGAACGCACATATGAACATACAGTAGCAAACTGGCGAAATGAAAGAATTAGTGATGGGCCTATCCGGAATGAATAATCGGAAAGTTTCCGATTGTTCAAAAAATTGGAAGGTTCCTATTATTTCGGAACTTTTCGGAATTCGATTAGTTTACTGTTCGATGCACAAAATTCGGAACTTTCGGAATTCGATTATTTTACTATTCGGTACACAAAATGAGAAAACGAAATGCCAATTTGAACTGAACGGAATACGGAATGTTGTATTGACTCACTTGACTGCTATATGCTGGTTGGCGAATGTCGACGGGTCGCGCTTTGTGCGCACGTGTATGATACGTGAATGGCACTAATGGCAGTGGTATTTCGTAGATTAATTATTAGATAGTACACCTACAGACTTCAACTTCAAGTATTGTTTTATACTATCTATTATGTACTTTATGTGCTATTAAACTTTAAAATATCACTACCATTTTCCGAAAGTCTATTAACGTAACTACTGTAATAATTTGAAAAAATATTTTATTTCCTCATATCCCACTGTGCGACGCAAACTCATACATTTTTTTTTAGGATACTGCATTGCTAACTAGCGTCTACATAGTTACAAACGAGTCCGGTAGATAAAATTTACCTGCCTAGACCAGTAGTAATAGAACTACTACTGGTCTAGGCCGGTAAATTTTATCTACCGGACTCGTTTGTAACAATGTAAACGCTAGTTACCAATGCAGTATCCTAAAAAATCTTATACGATACACAACCGGTAGAATTCTTATGGCCTTGCCAAACATACAGGTCTCGCCCTACGGTTCGACCTGTAAAGTATTGGCGCGGCCATAAAAATGTTGCTACCGGTCTAATAACGTAAATAGCTATTACTGACCGTCCTACAAACCCAAACAATAGATGCCAACGCAGATAAGGGCTTACGGCGCGACGGCGAGTGCTCTCATCGTAAATTTGCACGCACTTCATCTTTCTTCCGCTTGTTGTTATTTCGCCCGTTTTCCCTTGCTTGCATTTACGGAATGTAAAATAATCGGATGATATTCCGATTTTATAAACATTCCGAAATGGAACATTTCGATTATTGAAATCATCCGATTATGCCCATCACTAGAAAGAATGCTACACTTGCTAACCGAGACGTCGTATTCGCTGGGGAGTGGGGATTAAACTTGCGCAGTAAAATAGGTTTCCCACTATGCTTCTGTTTATCGCGCATTTTTGTCACCGGCCACATTTCGGAACGCTTACGCTCTAATTTGTTGATTTTTCCTGAAGTTATATTGGTGCTTTGGCGGGCCGCGCAAAAAGTTGCAAAGGGCCGCATGCGGCCCGCGGGCCGCAGGTTGCCGACTCCTGCTGTAAAGTATCAAAAGAGTATATTATGTTCCTGAAAAATATTACCTATTATTCACAGATTGTTTAAATAGATACTGCTAACAACAGATTGAAAAATTAAAGGCTTTATTCTACATAGATGTGTCTTATGTTTAGAAAGGTTATACGGCGAAAGCACGCATGAGCAAAAGTGGAAGTAGGTGGAGAAGCGAGAGAGAGCACTAAAAGAATGGGCGGAATTCTGTCGTAAAGTTGTAAACGATGAAGAACGAGAATTAGAAGGAGATAATAATTTAATAACCCTTTTGGGTTGTTAGTCTCCATCAGGCGCCTCCCCAGATAGGGGATTGGGGAACGCTCACGGTAAGTAGCGAAGAAGTAAAATAACTTCGCTATGATACTACGATGCAGAATATAATGGGAAACCACTGCATTAAACTCCCTGCAAGGTACATTCATTACGACAATTAACACCAATATTACGCCCTTAATTCCTGGATTGGATAGTCAGCGGGTGTTAAAAATCGTGGAAGGAAAACGAAAATCGGTACATACAATGTACAGGGTGTAGGTACCGTATGATCGAAAACTTTTATCCATTAGAGGGCTATGGAATTTGTTACCGCTACGGCGACTAAAAAAAGAAGTAAGCAAAGGCCAACGGCTTCTCAGCCGGAGCTGGTCGTGGGTAAAACAAAAGATTCAAAAGCTTTAGCTAACAACAAAATATGGGCGCCAAGTAGCTAGTAACCCAGCACTTTGCTAAACAAAAGATACACTACGGAAGGCGCTACTAACCAAACCTGAAAATATAAAGGTAACGGCAAAGGCACAAATCATATCCGCAAACAAATAGGTCAAGGTAGTATAATTGCTCCAAACAAAGAATATATGCACAATTAAAATTCACACACAAAATCTCAATAGGGAGATCATATCACAGATTAATATTACCAACAAAGCATAAGGCTAACCTCACCACAATACTGCCAGTTACGTTTACATGGGCTTAAGAGCGTAGTTGACAAGCAAGCCCAAATTAAATAAATAATTATAAACGGTATGTATTTGTTACAAAATAGTAGTATTAAAAAAAGAGAATACAAGATTGATAAACTTGGCCAAATGCACTACTGAATAAACACTTAGTAAGAGTTCGGAAGCATCGTGGCTTCGACACAACTATAAAGATTGAAATCAAAATTTAGAATGCACGTTGAATGTAACCGAACACCCAGTATGCAAGGCTTAGCCTTTATTTAATTATTAATTAATTTATACCGACGCTATCACGGGCCTACAAGATCTTGTTTTGGTTCCGCAAGGGCGCATTCACGATAATGCAAGGCAATCTGCACTAAAACGGTCGTGGTGCGAGCATTACCAATAATTTCTCTTGCACGACAGGGCGCAGATGGTGATATTATTCAACGGTGTAATAGGTGAATTTGAAAATGTAAGAATACTTTCATGCACTTGACTTCACAACGGAATTACAATACCGCTAAAAATTAGTCCGATGTCGGAGACAAGTACAACACCGGTAAAATTTATTCCGAAATCGGATGCATCTCCGTACATATAACCTAAATAGCTAGATATCGATCAAAAGAGCTACCGCTAGATTTTGTTTACAATGGCAGAATCAAATATATTCCACAGGTGAGTTTACCGATTAAGAATACACGTTAAAAGCAATCATAAGTTTATCGAGCACATTGCAGCACCGTCACGCAATTATCTTCGTGGGGGGGGGGGGGGAGCTGGAGATTCGGGAGTTCGAAACGGATGCAATAATCTGACAGACCTTTGCGATGGGTTTCTCTCCGGCTGCAGTGGTCGTAAGCAAGGGCCGAAGGGCGATGAGGAGGTCAAGGAGCAGGTGACCACCGAGTAGTTGTCGCAGGAGGTTTGCCAATGCTATCCCGTCGTGTAACTCAGGCTCGGAGGATCCACAGCCATCGGCGTCGACTGGCGGAGCAATGCTCGATTCGCCACCAAGTAGAAAGGGCTGCTGGCACGTTGCCAAGCGAAGGGAGTACTGCAGGTATGTTCCCAGCGGGAAAAGAAAATGCTGAAAGGGCAAGTAACCATAGAATCGAACTGAATGAACTTAGAAAAACCACATACCCGTTTTAGATTTTTACGGCTGCGCTTCGCCAAAGTGGACCATGTGCTGCTAAATCAAAATCCCCAAACAAAGTCTGGGCTAGGAGATCACCGCAAATAACATTCCCGGGGTCTATTCCAGATCACCGCGGAATTCATAATCACGCAATCTCCTACACAGGATGTGCTCGAGTATTTCCAATAAAGTTACGTCTCCAAGACGTGAATTTTCGAAGCACCTGCCTTTAACAGCACAAAAATGGCGAATGCCAAAATGGTTTCCAAAAGCTGATAACCAAAAATCAAATTTTGGGAAAGGGTTCAGATAATCAGTAACTCAATATGCATAAAGTGAAGCCTACACACCAGGGGCTCTCAAACCTGTAATTCTTATCATATGGCTTACTTAGATTGAAATGTAATTTTCAGAAGATCTGAATGCTCAGTATTGCTGTAAGAAAAATTAAACTTGAAGAAAGATATGGCAAAAGTTAATTTTAACCAAGATTAGGGCAAATAATTAGATAAACTGTTGCAAACGACTTTTGAACCGTAACAAATAATTGTTTTGTTAAAAATGTATGTTGGCAGTCGGGGTATTGAAAGTTTAAGGTTATATCAGTAGTGTTATTTTAACAAATAAAAAAGTTTCTATTGAATACGTGAAAATGTTAATAACAAAAATAACTACAACTGTTCAAAGCGATTTCCTCCATTTTTAATACATACTACCGCTTTGTGTTCAGTATAAAATTATCTGTCAAAGTTAAGTGATTCTATAAAAAATGTATAGGTTATATTATTGAGTACCTTTACTCATCACTGACAACATAATAGTAGTTTGTATACGAAAGCACTGAAACTTAGCTTTTTATTACTGGATAAAAAGAAACTTCAGTGCCGAGAAGTACACTATGTTTTATTTGAAATCGAGAAATCGTGAAATTACAACATTTTAACCAACATTTTTAGGTTATGTTAACGTCGGTTGACGTTTATCTGTCGCCTCGCCACCTACAAAAAAGGCGTAAAACAATGGAGTCCTTTACTGCCGCTTTCTCCTATTTTAATGACTATTTAGAGGCACTTTAATGCCGATTTCAAATATTTTTTTTTAATTCACAGCCCTCGAGAGCAGAGATGAGCAACCTCCGCCCGCGGGTCGTATGCGGCCCGCCACACTTTCCTTTTGCGGCCCTTCAAAAATGTTACATTTTGACTTTTAAAAATTCCTTCAGTGTCCCTCACCCTCATTGTACACCAAGCGTGTTAAATTAATTTTCGGAAATGATGCCGACATCATAGATAGGCACTGATGCCATCAGTTCCAAAAATTAAGCATTGGCATTTCTTGGTAGGAAATGTTACACCGAGCGGCTTCGTGCAAACGCTGCATCGGTAAGTGACGTATTTCAACTCCTTCAGAAATCCAAAATTATGCCCACCATTTACAAAAATTAATAACGGAATTTTAATCGCGATTTAAAATATTTAGATCAGAAAAATCCGTTCTTAGTTTACAAATTTTTTCTTCACCGTTTAATATAGAAGTGGAAACAGTTCTGGAAGAGTTACAAATGGAATTAATAAATTTACTAATCTACACGGATTTAAGAAATAGATTTCAAAATGTTCACATACATAATTTCTATCAAAATTACATGAATTTAAAAAAACCCACGAAGAAAAGCTTATTTGGCATTCTTAAGATTTGGAGCACAGCTTTTCCCTAGAAGGCTCTGTGAGCTGTTCTGGCCTTGGGTCGCCTGGTTGAACAACTGCGTTTGGATATCGCTCGACAGCTGTTGCCAGTGCTGTTGGAGTGCTTTTTTGCAGTACATTTAGAACGCGACCCTGCGAGAGCGACAAAGAGGTATTCGCTCCATTGCAGTCTTTTTGGTCGTTCGACAGCATTGGCTTGAGGCAGTTAGTCACCGGCCGCCACTGTAGATAGTTGATAGCGTGATTTTTGCCGCCCCCGAGCTTTGCCAGCGTGGAGGCGGCCGGTGTTTACTTGCTGCTATAGCGTGATTTGATTTCAAAAGAGCTTTTGATGGGACGTGAGAGTGTAAACTCGTGCTTTTGGGTGCTTTAATGTCGTTGTCGTGTCGATGGTCGCTGCCACTGGTTTCTTCTAGCAAGCCTGGAAGGCATATTTGTTCACCACATGGTTGGGATCCTCTTGAGCGTGCGAACTACAGGCCTCGCAGTTTTCGTCGTTGCTCAGGTAGGCTCTGCATCATTTCCTGATAATAATGGGGACTCTCTGGACAGCGTGCACACCCACAACTTCAAGCCACAGCCCATTACGCAGCTTTCAAGCAAAGCCGTTAATTAAGGTAGAGTACTGTATTTAAATTAGTCATTCATGTTTGCAAGCCCGCCAACGGCTCGCACTGTATTTAAATTAGTCATTCATGGTTACAAGTCCTCAGACAGCTCGTGTTGAATTTATTTATTTATTTATTTCGCACTCAGCCAAGAGCCGTTAGGCCAATTATAGGCGTCGTTATTCATTTCTGTTTGCCGGCCAGCCGACGGCTCGCGCTGTATTTAAATTAGTCATTCATGTCGGCAAGCCCGCAGCCCGCGTTAAGGCCGTGTACCTATTGTTACTTTAACTTAGTCGATTAGAAATAAAGCGTCCCCAGCTGGGTTTTAGCCCATTTATTATATGTTCTCATGGTGTGTACCTATTTTATTCACATGTGCGTAGACCAATAGATCGGTTGATTGAAATATGCCTTATGATTTTCCCACGTGTTTGTGCATGCTTTTTTTAGGTTGTATTATTTATGCACTGTGTCAGATATTATGTGAAGTGGAGCCTGAAAACAGTTTAGAAAGATCGCAGGTAAATGGTGCATTTGTCGCTGCAGTGTTGGGAGTCGTGTGGCTGCTCTTATATGTCATTCTCGTTTATCTTTGGATTTTGCCAAGGAGATAAGTCGAAAGGTAGGTTTATTTGCTTCCTGGTTCCTATATGGGCCCACCTTTGTATTTCGTTCTGGTTGACGGAACCGGGTGGCGCCCTATTCAATTTTATCGAGGTTTACCGCCCCTTAGGCCGTTGCACGTAGGTAATCTCGTGTAGGACCACTCCTCGCTCCACTGATGTATAGTCTGCGTATCTTCTTACGGGCAGGGCAGCGGTCCTAGGTGAGTCATTGTCCCGATTATGTAAAATATCGTCCGCACCGGCCGTTTAGCTTTTACATAATTTTTGTATGAACCGGCGCGATGTCGTAAAAGTCGCTTTAGACCGTAACACCCTGCTTTAGAGGGTAAACGTTTTCGATCATACTGTACTTGCTAATATAGCTACCATGCGAATGAAACTGTGTATTCATATCACTCTTTCATAGAAATGATGACTAGATAAAAGAATAAGAAAAGATAAATGAATATCATTGTTGTTTTAGGCAATATCGACGGTTGTGTCAAAATAGGTATAGGACAAGTGTTGGGGGAAAATATATATGGCGACATCTTATTGACAATATAATATTAAATTATACCAATAACCTAGTTATAATCCAGAAACAGTTATCAAATAGCTTTAACACTTTCACTGAACTGAGACAAGAAGGGCTAATGACGCAATAAGACAATGCGGATTAGTACAAAACAACAACTTGAGAACTGAAAACGTGGATAGGAAAATTTGAAGAAGCAGCAAGAAAAGCTTTGGTCAAAATTAACAAAGAAAAATTGCACTGCATAATATGAGAAACAAATAAAAATCAGTACAAAGAAGGTCTTAACGAAAGTTGTAAAACATAGAAGTTCCCGACGTCGGCGTCGGTCCAGAAAATACTAGATGAATAACATTTGGTTAGAGATCGTTAGCGAGTGTGCATAAACGGTTAAATGCAAAATGCTGCCAAGAAACTGAATGTATCAATTCATAAAATAACTAACTATTAGGTTGGTAGTAAAAACTGGACAACAACCAAAACCGCAAAATTTGGGAAAAGAAAAAGATCAGAGTGAAACGAGGTGAAAGGTGCAAAGGACGAACAAATTAAGAACTATTAAGATCTCTGCAAGGAACAAAGTATTGGATATAATAAAATAGGGACGACTGAGATGGTTGGATTACGTGTTACTAAGGTCTGCATCGATAATTCCCAAAAAGGTCATTATGGACGTATTAAAAGACGTAACGTATGTAACAAAAGTTTTGGGAAAAAGTTTGAGTATGTATATTTAATTCATATTAAATTTTATTCAAAAAACGCTTAAAATATGTTGATATTACATCCAAGATAACATTAATAACAGCACTATATAATGTGTTACGGTACTTTTAGAGCGACCCCTGTATGTGCAAACTTTTGCTAGTTGAATTTTTAGCTTTGAGTATCATTAGGTGGCTTTTTGGGATTTTTGCATGCTTTAAATTAGGTCTGGTTAGCGGTACCCTAATTTTAAATTCTTTCCTATAATTATCAAGCAGTTTGGTAAGCAACTCTTCGAATCATTACCCATATTTTACAAATTAAATTTAATCTGGTTACATTTCTACAGATATTTGTGTATGGCGCTTAGGCAACCCTTGTTGCAATTATTCTGCACTATACTATTTGTTGCTAGATAAAGGATATCTCTTCTTGCAGTCACACTTTTCAGGCTGTTTTTTGCATCTTCTGGCCCAAAATTTTGGAAAGTTTTGATAACTGGTAACTGGTGGATTTTTGGGTTCTTTTCCATTTTAAACTTGGTGTGAGCTGCTGGTGCCTCGACTGTGTGCTTGATTTATGAGCTAATTAGTGTAGCTTCGCTCTGTTTCGGTTCGAGGAGGATCTACAAAGCACATGTGTCTTTTAAGACGTTCGTATTTGATTTGGTTGTACTTACGTCATTCGCAATTTGCGGATTCGTTTTGGGGTCAGCAGCATTCTTGCACTTTTATGGCTGCCCGTCATCACTCAAGGTAAGCTGTCACTAGCCTCGGCTCCTTAATCGTATATTTATTTGGGCATGATGCGTTTATAGCCATTTCCTGTCGGATGCCAGTCATCACTACAGCCAAATTTACCTGGGAGAGTTTGTACGCTTCCTGCGAGAGGTTAAACTCCTCCCTGAAGAGGCTTAGCATTCCCTGTTCGGCTGCACTCTGCGGGCATCCAGTCCGTCGATTTGGGCTCCTGAAACTGTCGAGTTGTTAAGGAATTTCGCAACTCCTGTGGGCTACGCTAGAGAGAGTAGCACTGCACTTACCTGCAAGCTAACCACCGCTTCCTCAGCTCGCTCGGCCTTCCGCTGCGACTGCCGAAACCCTCGCTGCTCCAGCCGTCTTCGACCCCCTCAAGCCAACGGAAAGTGACTCGTCATGTTTTTCCTACAGGCAAGAAACTGATATAGCTATTACTCATTGCGCCTGGTGTATTTTATAGTTAGTTAGTAGTGCCTCGTTTCGTTAGTAGCTGGGGCATGTGTGATATTTTTAGTATAGCAATGCTTCGTATAGTTAGGTATTAGGGCATGCTTTTGTATAGGTCTGATGTGTTGTTATGATAGGGCTTTTCCAAATTTCGAGCGACCATTTTGTGCAGTTTAGTGATCTTTATTGAATTATTAATCGAGCTTACCCGAGTCCGTGAAGACAGTCCTGCGGCTTAATTATGCAGGAGCTTTCGATTTTGAATTAGCCCCGAGCCACGGCTTCTCTGCGGAACCTTCGAATTACAGAATAGCTAGCTTTCATGTTGCTGCCTTGTTTTCATTTATATGCAGCCTGGCAAATTAATGTCAGACGTCAGATAAACTCACTAGAGCCCTGTTTTGGAGGTTCTGCTGAAGACTGGCGGCCCCGCCGGTCGTCGCGCCCCGTCGAGTCCCCCTGTAAACTGTATGTTAGGTCTTTCGCTCAATTATTTCAGTTTTAAGGCCGTACTTACATTTCATCAGCGGTCTTCATCGCCATTTGCACGTCAGCCACTTGACGTATTATTGCGTATTGGTAGTGGCTAGAGAAGCGACGTCGGTAGCCATTTGCTTCACTTTAGAGTCGCCGCGAACTCATTAACTATTTTGTCGGAAACGAGAACCGGATAAAGAGCAGAGCCAAGCGTTTGTTATAATTAATATTATATGGGGACACCCTGATACTTTATTTTAATATTTAGGACATCGACGTGTTTTGCGTGGCCACGTGAGCGATCGTTGCTCCGACCCTTAGAAATTTCTTTGAGCCGCGAGTCAACGTCATTTCGGGCTAACCCTCGGGATCCAACGTTAGCCAGGTTAGTCTTGTATCGCTCTGAAACGGCGTATTTGTTTTGAGCCCCGTACAGGCACAACTTCCGATGTATATATATTTTTAAATTGCCTTCGCAACGCCCTTCGTAACCTCGCTGTTTACTTTTAGTGTGTTGGTATTGTCCGCCGTAATGCGGCCTAAATAAATTGTATAGATGCATGCATGGTAATGATATAGTCGGTTCGAAACATTTTTTTAAATTGTTTTTGCATGTACCTAACCGTATTGTTACATATACTTATATTTGTTGCAACGTATTTATATTTGTATCTTGTTGCTTGCCTGAAGCTAATATGCATTTTGTACTAGTATTCGCACTATAGTACCCACCTGCCTGTTTGTTAATGAAGCTGTGATATTTTCATTGGTCGTTGATTTGTTTATTTTTGATCTGCTGGACTTATCATCGACCTTGTGTACGGTCCGGCACAAGGATTAGATCTAAGTCGAGGACCTGGCGCCCTCTCCTATTCTTTTTGTTTTTAATTCTCTTTCAGCATAGCTGGAACCCTGCGACCCTCGCGGCGAGCTAGCCCAACTAGGCCGATAGTTACCAGCCGGCAAAATAACAAATACAACTTTCGCCAAAAGGTAAGGCCGACCGTCTATCTTCCCTTACGAATGGCAAGCGTTCCATTATTTTCAATGGCCCGCAATTTTGTCATCACATGTCGCATAAGCTCTTGGACAGGATTTACATAAATTTTATAATTTTTTGAAATATTTTGCGACGAAGTTGTACCTTATTTTATGCATCGCAGCCATTGTCGTACACCTTTCTGCTTAGTAAAGCCCAAAAATCCTTGATATGTCTTGCCTGAAGAATATTCGGTAAGTTGTCATGTTTTGGTATAAATGGAACATTGCGCTAATTCAGTCAATCTCTCGTAGTTCTCGCATAATGGCAAAAAGCCAAGTCTGGCCAAAATATTATTTCATTAGCAGCATATGTATTTTGGACACTTGCGTCTTCGGAGGGTTTAAAGGATTACGTTGCAATTCTCTATACACAATCATATATGAAACATGAAAATGTCGACCGAACCACCCAATTGATGTTTTTACGCTGTCTTTAGCTCTTCTTACCATTCGGTCGACAACTCATGCGGGCATCTTTTAGGGTCTTGACTTTTAGGTAAATTACACAAGGTATTCCTTGTTCGCATAGTTCGATAAATTATTTTATTGTTCATTGAAATGTTAAACAGTGTTTAACATGATCGCGTCCTCGAATGTTAAGATACATTTAACATGCATCCACTCGCGTCCTTTAATGTTAAAATACATTTAACATGCATCCACTCATTTAACATGCATTCACTATAGCAACATCACACATATTCATGGTAGTCCGATTTCGATTTAGCAGTTTTTAGTAATTATTATTGATTCAAAATTATTGCTTTAATGAACAATAAACTCATGCACGCATTTCAAGGGGAAACCTTCTTAACATTTCTCACATAAATTACCACTCTTGCTTCGCTGCGCTCGCTCGAGTGGTAAAAATATGCTGAATGTTAAGACTGGGTTACCCCTCTTAATACGTTAATTACTAAAGACTAACACATTTTGGTCTCTGAAGATGTTGACAATATCGCGCTTAGGCATTCGTCCAACCAATTAATAAATAGCCATTCAGATTTCAAGTTCGTAAGACATTTTGATTAATGTAATTGCAAAATTTGTATTCTTATCATAAATTCTGATATCCATAGATTTTTGCTTCCAAAGGCAACTTGATAATGATTCGTTTAATTATATTTTTCTAGCTCCAAAAAATTCTCAAAGCTTTTGTTACATACGTTAAATTGCATGAGGCAACCACGAAGTCCGTACCGGGATGCATACAAGAGAATTTAATGCAATACACAGTGGTAGAATCGCAAAGGCTAGCAACATATAGATGATACTAGAAGAAGATTTATGATACCTGTTCTAATGTTTATGAAAGATGTTAGTGATGGCTCATTCCATCTGCAGTGGGCTATATTCTACATCGTATAAAATTCTCGCAATTCAGTTTCATACATCATTTGTTTTATTTGGACCTATAGAAAAAAATCTAAGCCAGCTGGGTCTACTAAACTTGACTAGTTTTTTTAAAGGTTAGTATGGTATTCTTCCGATGTTTCTGTCTACCGTGACTCTTAAATTATTTTGCACTCTTTTTTCTTGTTCTTGGTTCAACCAGCGATTTTCTTATCTTCGCATAATTCTGCTACCATTAGTTGTTTTTTTAGAGTAATTAATTTTTCTAAGTTTGTCACCTTGTTGTCTTATAGCCAAAATATTGCACTAATTTCTGCAACCTTCTACTATTTATGTTCAATCCATAGTATGAAAAATATTGCAGTGTTTGGCTCTTGTTGGTGAACGATATGTAGGCTTCAATATTCAGTTCCATAATAACTAAATTGTTGCTGCGCACTGCTTTTATCAAGATATTGAGCATTTAGCGGCGGCACTACATTTCAAAATAATCCAATTTCTTCTAATTGCAGTTTTGACCATTCATGTTTCACTTTCAACAGGTATCGGAAATATCGGATTTTCTAACAAATTCGTTTTTAGCGTTATTAACTATAGTATGATCAAAAATTATTTTCATCTAGTATGGCAATGGAGAAGTTTCTAATTTATGAATGCAACTATAAGTCACTTGAAAATCAACTGTCAAGCTTGACACTTAAGCATAAAAGTAGTTGCATTCATAAATTAGAAACTATTCCAAAGCCACACTAAATGAAAATAATTTTTGATCATACTTTAATTTGCAGAACTAAAATCTCTAAACGTCTAGTAAACTTTTGGTTCCATTGCTTCCAAGTTCCAAGTTTTAATTATTTGGAAGTAATTTGTCGAACCTCTTGAAATAGATCCCCAGTTTCATTTGCATCTGCTTGCGGTTAGCTTTTTCACGTATCTTATCTTTTCTGTATTGTATCTCTATGCCTCTTGCCTAGTCTCATTAATGGACAAAATATTATGTAGTATTTCTCGAAGACTACGATACCAATTTGAAAATCGCGAATATACGTTAAAAGAAATTGTCTAGAAATCTGATTCCTTAAATAATTAACCAAGCATTTCTTTACCAAAACAATTTCAAAGTTTTGCTATTTGGGACATCATAGCTGTTGTACTAGAATGTAGCAAAAGTTAAGCTTTGCAAAATTTTATCTCCACATTTTCAATTCCCCCCATTAACATTGTCGAAGCTCCTCGTAATAAATCAACAAATTATTTGTTATTATTTCTAGGTCTATCCTACCTCTGTTACAGGAGAAATCCAGTTTATAACACGTCACAAACCTAAAGGTATACAGTAGCTGAGCGTGAGGGGTAGGCAGGCCTTGGTCTAAAATAAAATGCCTTATGTCCACAACAGTAGTATCAGGATAGCCTTTATGCAAATGTCACCTTTTTTGTCACGATATACTCTTCTAACTCGTTTTTTCTTCTTAATACATGTAGCAGCACAGAGTTCAGCTACTAAAAGGTAATACATTTGAATAATCGCAAAAACATGATAGTTAGGCAAGTTAAAGCAGTTAAGATTGAACAGGTTGCAGATTCATCATATAGTCCTTTTTTAATTGAGTTAGGTGGCTAGTTGAAATATTTTAATATTAATAATAAAAGAGAAACCACTTCCTGTTTTGAATAAAAAAAACAGATTATAGCGTCAGCAGAAAAAGCAAAGCTAAGAACTGAATCCCAGCATAAACGGATAAACTTTGCAATTGTAAAGCTTTAATTAGTATAATTCTACAGTGTATTAAAAAATGATAATTTTTCAGGCAAATAGGAATGATTCATTGGGCAGTTTCTCACTAGAACATCGGTTATTAGTTAACTGGTATGTAAAGAAATAGGGTAATTCATACATATCTTAATTGAGAGTACTTTTGGTTTAGCTTTTTGGTCTCCCCTCTAATCCTTGCTCCTTAAAAGCAACGAGCCATTATGATAGGGTGGAACAGAATCCTCCAGGGTCGTAGCGAAACCTTTCAGAAGGGCATAATCGGCAAAGGGCATGGTCCCCCTAGACCTGTGTTAATTATGAATAGAGAAACCTTACCAGAGAACCACTTCATTGGTTTGGCGATGGGGGTCGTTCCAGTTACATAAAGTTCAACTTGATGGGCAAGGCAGCAACTGCTGGCACCATGGATTATTAGTCCTAAAACTTTAAGAATATATATACCGGGTGGCCATAAATATCTGAGATCCCGGTAGCCATGGAGTTAGCTACTGTTGGTTAGCATTATATTTCAATTACAATAAGTATTGGTACCTATGCAATGTAATAAAATGCAATAAGAGGAGGGGAATGTGTCCCGGATTCTGCAGTTTAGCCTAAGACTCGATTATAAAAATCTCCTGTTCTAACTCCATTACTTATTGCAATCTGTAATAATTTTTGACAGATAGGAATTGTAGTTGTGATGACATTAATGACATTTAGTTTAGTTGGATTCATCACTTTAATAAAGCGGTGTTGATTCCAAAGGTAATGTGATATCAGATATTTATGGCCAGCCGGTATAATAAACTGTTCAATTAATTCATAACATAAAATATGTCAAGTTACTACCAAATAAAGGCATATGCCATATTATCAGCAGTCAATGACTTCATAATAACGTAATAAGACAACTAATTACCTTCTTGATGGCCAAGCTAAACAAACCAGGTTATAATTTTATAAACGTCAAATCATAGGGGTTTAATGTTGTAATGCAGAAATGTATCAAATAATGGGCATTTCTTATACTTTTTAAATGTGAATTGAGCTAAACGTAAAACCCATTAACAACATTAATTAAAACTATAATAAGAGGGTATAAAGAGCTCTTTAGATTTATCTTACCTGAAAGTGTTGAATGCCCGTAAAATATAGAAAACCTTCTATAAAACTATAAGTTGATTAATCAATAGAAATCAAAATAATGGTAACTTTAATTCAATATTTCAGTATAAAATGAACTGTAAAGATTGTCATACTAATTAACCATTTATTATGTTAAACTCCCATTTGACATAAATATGAACCCTGAATTATAAGATTGAATGTAAATAAAGGTCAAAGAAGAAAATTCACAATTTAAATAAAATTGTTGGCGCCCAATATTTTTTGACAGAGTGAAGTAAACTAAAAAAATCCCACACTTATTATGCCCACATCGCAGGCGAGGATTGAGCTAGTTGGAGATGTGTAAGCCTTCTAAGATAGGTTACAATAGTTGGTACACACAGGCCAAAAAGCTGTTACTACCCACGCTTCACATAGCTTCTTCGAAAGCACCCCGTGCAGGAGGCTAGCGTAACCACTCAAATTAAGAAAGAACTCCCTCTATGGCATCGATCATATCACACCAAACATGAACCATGTACAAAATCATATTTGCATGTTATGGTACAAAATGAATCTGAATCATTATAACATAATTTTGCTGATGTTGATCCCAGGACCTCATTCTTCAACTAAAACTATAAATTTTCTGTAAAAGTTGTATTAGATTACAGCAATGCTGGAAAATACAAGTATCATAGTATTTTCACATTATTACTCTGTAATGGTTGATTCTCTTTCAAGAATAGACCACCTGCGACATGTTTCCATTTTTCAGTATAAAATTTTTGTCTTTTTTAGAACTAGAATTGTTAATTAGCTCTACCAAAAACATCTCAAACTTTTTCCACAGCTTTTCCACATCTCCAATATTTTCCACAATTTATTTACAAATTCCAGTACCGTGTGCTTTAAATTTTGCCATTTGAAAATGTGCAACGTAATTTAACTCCATATTGCATACCTCCTGTATACTATTATTCTTCTTTTCGATTTCCACTTTCAGTCACCGACGAATTTATCAAATTTTATCTGTGTCTTCCAAACGGATAACTCCATTCCACATATTTTGTGCTGCTTTTAATGATACCTAAAAAGCAACATATATTTTTAAAGGTACCTCTGATTTTCACATCTATGGCTCCTAAAAGTCGTAAATACTTGTTAGCGATAGCAACGCTTTAATTAATTAAAATAATTAACAAGACTGGGTCCTGTAAAGGGGAGAGGAATTTTCAGATACCGCGTTTATTGCAACTTCTTGCAGCCGCTTCTGCATCGTTAGTTACTTCCATTGCATAGTTGCGCTTGACAATGACAAACGATCGTTAATGTTACAGCATAGTTGCACACTCACAAGGAAGTGATAAGCTGATACGAATCTCAACTGAAGATATTAATAGATTTCTCCCGAATGAGTTTGCACGTGTGCGCTTTTTCCATATTAGTTATTATTGATTGTCTGTGTAAAGCCGTTTTAAGTTTTAAAAAAGCAACTTTCTTACAATATGTTCATATATATTGCTGTCGATAGAAACCAACATAGGTACGGTACGATTGATTTTATACACAGCGTCATCAGAATAAAGGGTAAAAAGGGGCAACTTTATTATTTTCCATTTATTAGAACATTTTGATACAAGTCCTTACATCTTCTGAAACTCAAAATATGTTTTCCAACATTTAAATATCTCCTTTCGTATACGAGGGAGGTGAAAATGGCTCAAGAATTAAATATCCTTGATTTTCAAAATACACAAAAATGTTATTTGAAAAGTTGCTTAGAATTAAAGCAAAGTTTCATATATGAAGTCATAGTTACCTACTACGGAAAACAATTTTCTTTGGTTTTTCTTATTTTGTTAGTACCACCCTGTGTATTAAGGAAAATAAGATACCTTAAAGTTAATGTATTATCAGATCCGATAAGGATGTACCGTTAACCTGAAGTTTCGCGCACCTTGCAACCAGAAAATTACGAGAATCACAATTAGTGTTAAAAATTAAATGTGTTGTATACAACGTGGAAAAACACAAGTTTCTTAAAAAAGTAATAACAAACGAATCGAATATCAAACATACAATATCATAATAAAGAAATAAACTTTAACAAAAATAAAATAATAGATTTATTAATACTAATTTCGATTAATTTTCCTGTTGCTAAGTAAGCGACACGGATGTTTGACAATCTGATAATAAGTTAATCTGAAGTTTAATACACGGTGGTAAAAATAGAGAAAAAACAAAGACAATTATTTTTTGGAGTAAGTGGCTGTGACTTCGTATTTTACACCTTCACTTAATTCTGAGCAACTTTTCCGAATAACATTTTCGTGTATATTAACTAAGAAGGGTACTTTATTCTTAATCCATTTTGATATTTTTGAACCTCCCCTATATACGAAATGATATATTTAAATTTTGGCAAGTTTATTTGAGTTTTAGGATATACAGTTACTTTTAACAAGAACATAAATTTTTAATAAATGGAAAATAAAACAGTTGCCCCTTTGATACCCTTTATTTTGATCACGCTGTATAATGATTTCCGTATGTTAACGGGCATAAAAAGCGCAAGTGTTTTCAAAAAAGGGGGATGTATCAAGAACAGTTTTATATATATACACAAATCCTCACCGAAACACTTTACACTCTGGCTTTTCCAGCTAAATTTAAGAATTTGAAAGCTTACGATCTTAGTTTTGCATTTGACATTTGTTTCATGGTTTTTCAACAATTATGAGTAGTTTGGCCAAATAATTTTGTACTTAAAACCAAAATAAAAATGGGTTGTAAACATCTTTGCAACTCGTAGGTTAAATAAAGTCGTAGAAGCAGAATTATATATTATTGATACCCTGGAAAATGAATTTCGAGCAAGAATTACTTAAAGCAAGAAAATAGACAGTATTTAATATTGCTATAATGTAAATTAGTTAAATTTTAAGGCAAGCTAACTCAGCATGTAAATTATTTGGTTAGGGAATTAGATGTAAGGCAGTTAGTAATTATTGTATTTTACTTCAATTTCAATTTTGTTGATTGACTCTCATTGCATAATAAATAATCACTTACAATACCATGAGTAGTCAAAGTTATATCGAATATTTTTGCTGTGGTATCACGAATGTCCATTGCGCTTAGGTTCGATTAGGACGAGTGCGCTAGCACGAGTCCTAATCTCAAGCGCAATGGACATGAGTGATACCACCGCAAAAATATTCTACTTAACTTTGACTAAGAATGGCATTCGAAGGACTATTCAATGAACCAAACTACTTTTTAAAATTAGTTTTCAGTAAATGTAGCAACAAACTACGCAATTTCTATAGTAACAAAACACTAATATTGACTTTTTCTAATAAAAATCACATTTGTTTAAAATATTCACTATACCACTAGTGAAAATTGTCGATTATTTTCACTAGTGAAAATTGTCAATATAGTTCATTTTTATTGGCTCAAAGACGTCAAATCTTGTATTTTTATTGGACAGTTTTTGATACATGACAAGTGAGTTGAATAGTCAGGCCAGTTTTGTCAGCCAATAAATGTAAGTATTCTCTATTGTTCAAACAAAGAATAGTTTTTATATATCAGAAAAAATAGAGCCATATCAAAAGACACTTCTCATTTTACTGTTGTCAACACAAGATGTACAACTTTGATCTCCAATATAATAATGCAAATAAAAAACAATCAAAAATTGTATTTGTTTACAGCTTCGATTATTATAAAAACAGTAGCGACTAGTGTTAAAAGTTTGACAACGTTATCTAATTCTGCGTAACTGCATAAATAAATTTTCGTGTACATACAAAGGAAAGGCAAAGTCAGCTACTTATTAGCTCTAGCATTTTTTCTGAAAAATTAAACAAAGCCCATGAAAGTATATTTGTTAGCTAAAAGTGCAAGATACTACTTGCAAAAATAGTTGGAAAATTTGAGTTTCTAAAGCAAGACGAGTTTCTACTAATCTGAATATCCTGCCCTGTTCCTGATGCGGCTGAGCGATTTTTGTTTTTGTTTGAAGTCACAAATCAACAAACGCAAGAGGCCATAACCCAGTCACCTGAATTACTGCAACGTTGGTGATAACAGGTAGAAGTAAATTGTCTGACACAAAATTGACGAAGCCACATAACTAATAGAATAGTGTACTTTACTCAACCTGAAAGGATTTAAGTACCTAAACATTTTTTTATATTAGCTTGTCTAATAAAACGAGCAGCCAAAGGTTGTTCTGTTTATGCATACAATAGTTGTAACGCTAGCTCCTGTATAAATTTTAATAAAACAATAAAAATTTATTAAATTTATACTTCGCACCTATGCGCGGATGAAGCACAAACTAGTGCGCCGCGCAGTTCGAATTCAACCCCTCTAGAAAAGCGCAAATAACGAGAGCACCGAATAGTATAAAGGCGGTTTCCACAGTGGTATTACTTCACTTGAGTCCACCGATTCCGGCCCGTCCGACTTAAGTCCCTGGACTTTCCTTTCCTTCCTCCTCCTGACCGGGTCCTCCTACTGGCAGCTGATCTGTCTAATGGAGTAGATCTCCAACCCTTACAAGTCTAGGCTTTTAGAGAGCTGGCAGCTGAACTGTCAGCCCTAAAGCTAAACTTTCCGTACATAACTAATCCTGTATAGCGAAACCGCTACAATTTGATTTTGTCTTGGAAATTGCACTGTCCTGCAGAATAGAATCCTTCCGGTTTAAACCCTAGTTTGGTAGCTGAACTGTCTTACAGGGTTAACTGCTTAAAGCGACTTCCCATCTCTCCGTTCCTAAGCGCATATACCGGCGCCATGTACCGCTTCACCGGGGTGCTTAACCAGCAAAGTAATAACCTAGATCTATTAATAAAACAGCACCTATAGGAATCGCATTAGATGTTTCGCTGGAGGACGGCTCGAGTCCTATACCCGCATGTATTAAACTTACCTAGAGGGTTCGATTTGGACGTCTAAAGTCGACTTCCTGTTGCCTGAAGGCAAGTTTAACCTGGGGAACTTCACGACACCGTCACTCCAGGACCAACGCCTGGCCATCCTGGGGCCCCGGCACTTCCCGCGCCATCTTCAACGCGCACCCCGAATCGAAGGTATCGTTTAAATATCTTTATTTCTGCATCTGATTACAGCTCTATGAATGTAAACAACACCGGTACCTGATGGTCGCCCGTCCTAAACCTTTAACATAGAGGGGCCAAAATTCATACTTGCCTCGACCGCCTCAATCTCAGCCTGAAATGCTTACCTGCTAAATGGGTGGCGTTACTACCGCAAATCGAAGCAACAACCCCCGGAGAAGAATTTATTAAATTCTGTTAATATACAATTCAGTTTGTTTAGAACTATCACTTATTTTGTAAAAATAGTTAAATACAATATATTTAAGATAATTATATTGTGTTTTCCTGGCCCTGTATAATTTGAGAATAAGTGAACATATTTCTCCGATTTCAGTTAACCGAGCTAGAAATTAATAAACGTTGCAGCCTTTCCGAAATTAATGGAAGTCATATGGAACCAGATTTAAAACGTTAAATGACCTGAATGAATTACAAGCAGTCGGTGTCTAAGGTACCTGGTACTCCGCATGTCTAGAGCTTGTCCATTACAAACAAACAAACACTTACCAGAACTAAAGTTGAATTCGGAGAACCAAAACGTTACATAGTTATTAAAGAAACCCAATAGTCTAGTCATAGGAGGAAGTTTTGGTGGAGTTTTGATATTTGGTTCTTATATGTTTTTTTTTTTGGTCGCTGTAGACAAATATCAGATTTTCCAACAAACATTTTGATCGGAAATAGGTTTTTTAAAGCAAAAACGGTGTAAAAACCGATTTTTTTAGTTAATCTAAAATTGCCCGAAAGCTATCTATTTTTCGTAGATGTTGAACTTATATGAAATGAAAGAAGATAAAATTTCCTACATTTCATGTAGTTGAGGTTTTTTCTCCGACCAATCGTTCAGCCGCGAGAATGCAGCGAAGTTATTATAGTCCAGTCAAATGGTAGAAAATAAGGGAAAGTTTTGGTGGAGTTTTGATATTTGGTTCCTATATGTTTTTTGGGTTACTGTACGCGAATATCAGGTTTTCCAACAGTTATTTTATGAAGATTCATTTCATACACCATTTTTGATTTACAAAAAATGGATAGTTTTTCGTGTTACTTTGAAATAAACTAGGATAATTCCCTTTTTTTTGCCTTTAACACCTAACTTCGCGGGCTCCCGGGCCGGAAAGATTGATCGAAGAAAAACATTTCTGGTACATAAGATGTAGGAAATTATATCCTCTTTTATTTCATATAGGTTCAGCATTTACAAAGTTGAATAGTTTTCCAGTAATTTTAGAAAAAATCCGTGTTGACAAACCTGATATCCGTGTACAGCGACCCAAAAAACATATAGGAACCAAATATCAAAACTCCACCAAAACTGTCCCCTATTTTCTACCATTTAACTGGACTATAACTTCGCGGCGCTCTCGTGGCTGAAAGATTAGTCTGAGAAGGAAATCTTCTTTCATTTCATATAGGTTCAACATTTAAGAAAAATTAATAGCTTTCGGGTAATTTTAGAAAAACTAAAAAAACTGGTTTTTACACCGTTTTGCTTAAAAAAACCTGATATTCGTGTACAGGAACCCAAAAAACATATAGGAACAAATATCAAAACTCCACCAAAACTTTCCTCTATATTCTACCATTTGACTGGACTACATCAAATGTGCTGCTTATACGGCAATGTTTTTTAGTAGCGGTAGCATTAGCTTCATAGCAATATACATTTCAAATCGTTGAGCTACTGAAAAAATAATCAACGGGTATTGTACTAGATGCAATATAAAACATTAAAGTCGTTATTAAAACAGAACTACCAACGTACCAAGGGTTATTCAAAAGAGATGTCTTTTTAAACGCCCAAAAAGCACCCGAAAATGAAGACAAAAAAGTAAAAAATGTAGCAAAAGAAACTAACTGCAAATCTAAAGAAAATAAAACTGGAAAGCATATCATACCATGAACACTAAGCTGCCTATAGTATTCTCAAGCATATATGCAGGTATAAAATAAAATTAAAAAGATTAAATACCTCCGTTGCTGATAAGGCAGTGAAGTGAAACCAAATATTGAAGAAGAGTTAAGACAAGAACAAGAAATGCCTTGAAGCAAGGCAGTCTATATTCTTCCAGGCCATGACACTGGCTGTGATGCGAAATTTTCTGCTAGGCCATTCCAGGACACTCCGTTTTGAAAACTTTCAAAAATATATTTGACGTTAATAAACTATTTTGACATGATAGTTCACATCAGTTGCAAAAATGCCTTTGAAGTATTGTGTAGCAAGCTGAAAGTCAAATTAACTACTTCATTAGTTATTTTATATACCATGTGTTCAAAAGAGATTACATAAGGGTTGGCCATGGAAGCAAAACTATTGTCAACACCAAGCTTTAGAGGCAGCAAACTTTAGAATTTCCATATCAGATTATAATATAAATTTATGACAACAATAATAATCACAGTTAATGAATTCTTAAGCTTGTTGTTTACATTACTTTTAGTTGCCATGGCCAAACCTTATGTAATTTATTTTTGAACACACGGTATTGTCGTATTCAAACTTCCATCGAATGAAACAGTGGCACAAAAATGGCAACAAGTTTTTAATTCAGAGGACTGGCGGATTGGAAAGAATAGTGTTATTCGTGAAAAGCACTTTTAAAAATCCTATATACAGGTTGATAAGGTGAAGAGACTTGTTTCGACTGCAATGGCATCGGATTCTAGGCAAGTTATTTTGAAGAAATGACTGCTTTAGGTGAAGTCAAAATTAGTAGCGACTTAGTAGCAATGGAGAATTAGGTACCTGCAGATTGGGAATTGCTCTTAAATCGAATATTGCGGTAAAGTGGCCCACTACAATGTTAATACCAACGATTATTTAAAAAATACATTTAAATAGGAAACATTTTTATTTTCGTGTTTTCAAAAAAAGTTTTCTCGGCAATAATTTGTGCTTGTCTGAAAACTTGGTTAGCCACTTTTTTACTTAATTTGAAAATGGCGTTTTTCGAAATTGTCAAAATCCAGAGAGTTGTATTTTACGGAAGTTATGTAAGATTTCAATGAGATCTTTCAGTGTGTGCCATTTTTCGCTAACTGAACAATCTAAAGGCCAGAAAAAATCTTGTTTTCTTTAACTTTCGCAAAAATTCAATTTTGTAATTTTTAAAATATTTTTGAAAATTTGACATACCAATGCCTAATTCTAAAATTTGTATTGTGTGAAACTTTTAAAGATTTATAATTGAAAAAACAATAGAAGATGTTAATTAGTCCTTTATGTATTTTATTGTTTACCGAAAACTAATATCGTATGTTGGTATAATTTTTACGATTTTGATGCAAGGCACTTTTTAGAAGAAATATATTTCAATGATAATTAATATCTATTTATATGGCTTCGAAAAACTCTAATTTACCCCTGTTAATGAAATAATTTTGAAAAAATCCTGTAAATGTTCTTTTATAGTTGTCTGAATGTTGTTCAAAATTTTGAGCCAACATTTTGTATTTAGATAGAAAATCACATTTCAAACAACTATTTTGGTAAATTTTTTCTCTATCTTAGTTAGTAAATACATTTTTTCTAATTATTTAAAAAAAGTAAAATTTGACCGATAACGGATATCACGTAATAACCTTTGTTTGGCACAATTGTAATGTTTTTCAATCACCATTTGGGTTTTGATTTTCCAAAGAGTCTTTAAATAAAAATGTTTTCCATTTGATGCCAACCTTTTGGCGATCACTGTAAATATAAATTTGTTACCAGACTTAAAACTGTATCAATCATGTACGACGAAAACGAAACCTGAATATATTCAATTGGATCACAGTATCGTCAAGAGATACACGAATCTAATATAACAACAGAACAAAAATAAAGGTAAATGATTTACAATTTTGCAGGAAGGTTGTAATTTGAAATGGTTAGATTGTTGTGAGTTACTACTCCACTTGAATAACGACGACCGGGGTTATCATAAAACAATAACTGGGGATTTTTGAGAAATTGGATGGTTAATAATTTAATTCCAGCGTTGGCTTAATAAATGTGTGGTGGTGATGGACAATCCACAATACCATTCATAGTGCAATCGAACAAACCACCTGCGTTTTCTTGTACTAAGAGTCAAATGCATGAATATTTAATTAAACATAATGTGAAAATTGAGGGCAAAATTACTAAAACGCAGTTATGGATATTAATCAAACCTTTTAGATCAAACAAAAACCGCTAAGTGATTGACGAACATATCTATGAAGTGTTTATATTACCTCTATACCATTGTCAGTGTAATATAATTTATTAAAATGCTATTCTATAACAACCTTCATCCAATCACAGATAAGGTTGCAAATTTATGGCATGAAGCTTTATCAAATGACCATAAACATGTGGTAAAACTATAGTGAACATACTAAAAGTTCTTTTGGTGGAAAATCTACCTATTATTATTTCACTAGCTGAAACCCGCGGCATATGCCGCACTTAAAATGTAGGACGGATTTAATAACTTTTGTTTCACTAAATAAAGTTTTAAAAACACGCTAGAGATTGGCAGTAAGGAAAAGTTAAAAAATATATATTTTTAAATGGAAAGTCTCTGGAAAGAAAACGCTCGCCTCTGGAAAGCGTTTTATGGACATTTTTGGATAGCCTCCGGGCAACTTTCTTTCATATTGGATACCGCCAATACTGTTGAATTGAATAGTGTCTTCTTTTTTCTGTTCAGTATTAAATGGCACATGCAGGGGCGCCAGATCTCACGATTTATCGTGAGTTCTCACGATTTCATTGCAAATCTCACGATAAGGACTATTTATCTCACGATTTTTGTATCAATTCTAATTAAAATAATTGTATAAAAAATGTGTGTTAGTCTTAATACATGATTTAATGTATGCTGTCACTGATTTTATCATTTCCCGCATTATCATCAAATACTGCTGCTATCTATGGTTCACATAAAGAAGTCGCAAGTTGCGGTTGAAAGCGGATTTAAATGTTCTTTCAAGAAATAGGTATTTACATAATTTCAAGATAAGCACAGATTTAATTTTAAAAAATTAATAGTCAAGTACTTTATCCCTCCAAACCAGTCATCCCGGACACAGATTCTTCAGATTGTGAGTAGTCGAACAATTTTTTTTCTGTATACATACTTAGGTCTATGTATATGTACTATATTCTATGTAGCCATATTTTTATTTTTAGAATTCATGTGTTATTTCTATAATAAAATATTTAGTTCATTTAACATTTACTTTATATTAATTAATTTTTTTTATTTATGGCAATTATTTAAAATGTTTATAATTCTGTTGCAGTCATTTATGTATGTACAACCTATGTACTCAATGTTTAATAAATCTGCAGCATATACTCCATATTTTATTAATTTTAAAATAGCTTTTTTTAAAATTTGCATCCATAGTTTCAAATCTCATCCATTTCCGAAATCTCACGATTTTTTCCGACGCAGCTAACGAATTCAGCTTGACACGATCTGGCACCCCTGGGTACATGGTACAGTACAAGCAAGCATGAAAGATAAGTGATACAATGTTGAGGTAAGATAAATTTTAGCTTAAAAAGTATAATTATTTAAAATACTGATTGCTGCTTCAGATGGATTCTAAGTAGTAACGAATATATACTAAGTATATATTTTTACTTTGTAGATCTTCTTCGATGAAGACAACAACATAACCTCAACTTCTTGCACATGTCCTCGTGGACAAGTTTCATGTCATCATGTTGCTGCACTGGCACTATTTGCCCATTATAATATATCAGTTACAGACCAGGCATGTAGCTGGTCAGTGCCTAAACAATCTAAAGCACTTGATGAAAACGTGAGAACAATCGATGAATGGTTTTCGCCGTCTAAGGAATATCGAGCTTCAAAGAGAAGTGTTACCAAGGAAGAGATCGAAACGCTTAGAGAAAAATTGGCTTTGTTTGGAGGGGTGGTAGGATTCAGTTGGCTTCTAGCACCCAGACTTACTGCACAGGAAGATAATATTGTTCTACAGATTAGTGATATAATTTTCTCTGCAGAATATCAAAATATATCAGAAAAATTAGTTATTTTGAACAAAAAGTGAATGTTTCTCCTGAACAAGTAATAACTATATTTGAGAAAACCATAGGGCAGTAAAAAAATCCCTTGTGGTTAATTATTCGCAGGTTTCCTTTAACAGCCAGTTCGTTCGGTACAGTGCTAGCAGCTTGCAAAAGAAATCGTTACCCTGCATCGCTTTTCAAAAAACTAACAGGTTTGCTTTGCAAAATATTTTTCACATTTTTTCATAAAGTTCTGTTATTATGCAGGAACATATAACTTAGATGGAGTAAAGGCCATTCGGTGGGGGGCGAGAACATGAAAATAATGCAATTGAAGCATTTGGGGCAGCAACTGGACTTTCTGTGACATCTGCTGGACTATGGCTCCATCAGTGTGGATACCTTGGGACAGCCCCAGATGGCCTTGCAGGCGAGGAAGAGCTTGTGGAAGTTAAATGTCCATTTAAATATCTCAATTCCAACTTGATGGAATCACTTGCACATGACAAAGGCTATATTTGTTCTTACGATAAGGTACTGAAACAGTTTGTGGTAAATGAAAACCATGAATATTTTCACTAAATACAGGGTGCATTGCACTTGTTACATAAAAAGAAATGCTATCTAGTTATCTGGACTCCTCAAGTCGTCGCAATAATTCCAGTTACAAAAAAAGAAGAATGGGCAGAAAATAGACAAATTTTGAAGAATTTTTATCATACAAAATTCCTTCCATCTCTAGTGAATGTCGAAATTAAATAAATGTGTAACTATGTTGTGAGTAAAATGGCATACATACCTCGTGGGAAGGCTTATTCCAGCTTCGTACTTTTAGCTGACCTCAGTGCTTCGCACCTCGGTCGACTAACCCAGCGCTCAGTATGGAGCTCATCCCAGCTTGGAAAGCAATACACATATAGTAAAATCAGGGAACCAAACTGTGCATGTCATCAAATATTTAGTTATTAATTTATAGTTACTGTTTGATGACGAGCACCGTTTGGTTCCGTGATTTACCTATAGTTAATCATATTTATTGTAACTATAGGTAAATCACGGAATCAAACGGTAACTTTAAATAAATAACTAAATATTTGATGACGTTCGTCGTTTGTTTCCGTGATATTGCTGTACTATTAATAAGAAATGTTTTATTAGATAGCAGTTAGAGCAATATTTTTGTAAATACTTTTATTTATTAACTTGTTAAGTTTTGTAATTAACTTGTTAAGTTTTGTAATTAACAAAACAAATATTTGAGTAAATTTAAACTAACATTTATAGTAATGTACAACTATACAATAAGAAAAAGTGTCTTATTTAAATAAATAACCAGTTGTTAATTAACACTCTATTTCTATATACTGATAGGTTGTAAATCTGTATAGGCTGCAGCATTATTTACTTTGGGGAAAGGAATCACAATTGCATTTTTCCAACATTTTGGAAAAACATTTTCTGATAAACAGCAGTTCAGTATATGAGTAATAAACGGTAATATGTATGGACAACACAGTTTAATCATATTGATGGTTATACCGTCTATACCCCCTGCATTACTTTTTACACTTCTAATTAAATTTTGTACTTCCTCAACGTCAACAGTCGTGAAAGAAAGTTTTTCTGATGTAAGTTCGTTATTACGATAAAAATCTAGAAGCATTTGATCAGGAGTGCGAGGTATAGAGTCTACAGAAAAATCATTTACTTCTTGTACATTACTGAGTGTTTCCGGAATAGAATTTTGTTTTTTAATGTTTATATTTATTAAATTTAGCTCCTTCCAAATAGCATTTGTGCCTCCAATCCCAACTTTATGGTCGAAGTAAGCTTTCTTTTCATTTTGAATTGCAAGATTGGTAAAATTCCGCAAACTTTTATAATATTCCCAGTGCCCAGGGTTCTTAGATTGTTTATATTTTGATTTTGTCTTATTTTTAAGATTTATCAGTAACTTAACATTATCAGTAAACCAAGGTGCTGGTTTGTTTTTCATTTTAACGGTTATCCACGGGGCATGCAAGTCAAAAACGGATGTAATATAATAATTTAAAATGTTTAATTTAGCATCAATATCTCGCTCATAAAACAATTGATGTAGAGGTAACTTCTGTAGGTCACAGTAAGTCATTAAAATTAAAATATTTAAAATTCCGAAATGTGCGTATAATAGGACTTAGTTTGACGAACTCACCAGTTGATATTTTGCAAAAAACTGTCTCATGATCGGATAACTCATTTTCACACACCCCTGTTTGACTAATGCAGCTGGTATCCGATGTAATTATGAGATCTATCAAAGTACTGCTATTTCCAGATATTCGAGTAGGCTATGTAATAATTTGTTTTAAACATAATGTATTTAACATATAATTTAAGTATTGCGTAACCAAACCAGAAAAATCCAACACGTTTATATTAAAATCACCCAAACAAATAACCCTATCTGAAGCCTCAGTATACAAACAAATGGATTCTTCAACCTCATCTACAAAAACTATATAATTAAATTGAGGTGGTTTATACACAACCCCGAAAACATAACTTTCATTATTGATTTTTAATGACAGCCACAATTGCTCAATATTATCATTTGTTTGAATAATTTTTACATTCAAGTGATTCTTTACATAAATTGCAACTCCACCCCCTCGAGCGTCTCGATCTTTCCGGAAAATGTTATATTTCGAATGAGAAAGGGTAATATCAGATTTTAACCACGTTTCTGATAATGCTAAAATATCATATCCCTTTTGTTCAAGTAAATAGTTTATGGTATAAGTTTTTTAATGCTGCGGCGCACAAATTTTATAATAATTGGACGGTGAGTTCCCTCTTTCGATCCAAGGCGATGGCAGATGTCGATATCATTTTCGGCAAGGTTAATACCTAACTTTTCGTGGCATAAATTGCGCACTACTTCACTGGTATTTTCATTCGGTTTTTGCGGAACGCCGAATATTCTTAAACTATTTACACGGCTGTATTGTTCATGTGCGTTCATTGTATCTTCCGTTTCGGCTTTCAGTTTTTTGAGTTGCATTTCCAAAGATGAGATTTTGTGCTCGTACTTTTCCACTATTTTAGCAACCTCGGTTTCCAGGGAAGCGTTGATGATCGAAGTAAGCTTCTTTGTTAATGCATCGAAATCTAACAGTTTTTCAACTACCCTCTCTGCAATCGCTTCGACATCAATAGCTTCACCGCTTCTAGTAACAGGCATGTTGTAACGCACTTATATTAGGAGAATCACAATATTTATAAAATTTAGCAGCAGCTGGCACACCACGTCTACTCAGCGCAACGTCCCATCAACAAATTTAGCAGCCAATTTTCTGTATGCAATAATGCTTAATATTTTCATAAATTTACAAGTAAATTTTGCATACAATTTAGCATCGTTACATACAAATGTGTACAAACCTCGGTCATGGCTGCGTTGTTAATAACTACAGTCGAAGATGCACTCGTAGAGTTGGATGTTGATGGTAGCGATTCGAAACACGCAGAAACATGAATAGTTGGTACAGCATTCGTATTCAATGTTGTAATGCCTTCAGCGTACTTCAAAGTGACCCTGCAGAAGAGAGAAGCAATAAGATTGTACGTACAAGTTTATTCAAAACTACTTACCTCACATAACCGTGAAGAATCAGTGGGAGTCTAATTTAGACCATTGTTGCAAATTTTTGGGAAATCTGAACAACGCTAATGCCTTACCTTGCTTTGTACTACAATTATCTGATGCACAGTAGACCATTTAACAGAATTAATACTTGTAGCAACTGCTAGAAGAAACGAAAGGCGACGCATACAAATTTGCAGAAATATAGGTTATGTTGTTAAGTAAGATGTAACGGACACGCCTTTATAGCGTTTGAGTACGGCTTAGGTTGTGGGAGCGTTCAATAAGCAGATATGAAAATTAACCAAAGTGGACTTGCCTTCGAAGCTGAGTCAATAGTTTTAAAAAACACAAGAAATATGCATAATAAATAATTGTTTTCTATGATAATATCGCTATTAAAAGTTAAGGGAAGTTTGTTTACAAAAATCCGAAAATAGAAATGGTGGAACGCAACCATAGTACTTTTAGTTGTGTAAACACGGCTTTTAGTCTTCTGCACTAGCTGAAACCCGCGGCATATGCCGCATTTAAAATGTAGGACGAATTTAATAACTTTTGTTGCACTAAATAAAGCTTTAAAAGCACGCTAGAGATTGGCAGTAAGGAACAGTTCCAAAAAATATATTTTCAAATGTATAAAGTCTTTGGAAAGGAAACGCTCGCCCCTGAAAGGCGTCCTAATTAATACGACGTTGTTGGAACGCAGTCAAAAAAAAAATTCCGGAAAGAATTAATGCTCTTATGAGATTATATGTGAGAATTATTTGCGCCAGCGAAATAATTTTCAGCTGCCTGCAATCTGTTTCTTTTCAGATTTAAGCCGTTGAGGCGTTGAACGTCATAAAAATATAAATGCGGTAACTCAAGTCTCCAGTTGCGCCGTTACTGATATTGTTAAATAACTGATTAATTATTATTTCTTTGTCATTTTAAACACAAGAAGCCAAGTAGCGCAGATGGGTAAGCGCTTGCCTTGCATTAAGCGATTTGAACCGGGCTCGGTGAGACCATTCACAGTTGGGCACCAAATTAACCCGGGTGTAGTCGCGCGTCCTAAACTTCCGTTAATGATCGCGCCCCGGTCGGTTCAACATCAGTTAGTTTTTTTAACAGAATGTATGTAAATTAATAAAAATCTTTTTCATAACACCTACTTGTTATTTGTTAATAACAGAACTGTCAACCTGACTGAAAAGTTCCTTATAACAGCCATGGCCATGGCTCAGATGAACTCATTAGCATCGGCCTGACGGCATCGGCCACAAATTTATTCTCGTTTGTTAGATGCCTACTAACGGCCTTATATCGATAATAACTATAACATTTCTCTTGCACTTTATTAGGAAAGCATAATAAACGATTTTACAGCGTAACATTCATTTATAATACCAGATAAATGAAAAAATAATTGAGTTACGTTAGATCAACCGCATTAACAAAAAAACGGTTTTAAATTTTTTTTAAATGTGCTGAAATGTCACTAAAAATAGCAAAACTGCATTTTAGGTGAATTTTTAAAAGTTCAAGTCGCAAAGGAGCTGCATTAGAAAGCTACAGCAATTTGTTAAAATGTGCGGTTGAATCGACCATAGCGCGACCACTCCCTGGTTAACTGTGCTCTACTCAGAACCACAGACCTAAGAGATAGAGTAACAAGGTCAACATAATACACACAGACACCTCACACAATGGGTGCTGTGCAAGCATTAAAAGGCGCGGTTCAACTTTGTATCCCGAATCCGGGGCAAGTTGAGCATTGTACCGCCAGATGCAAGCACATAAAGCACCAGCCTCTACACCGCAAGGTAAAACGAGGTTATCGATTATACATCCATACATAATACATTTTAAACTGGCATTATTATTATTATCTCTATAATAGCAACCATAAGTAACTGTTTATAATGTTTATATGCTAACGAGTTAATTTTCATCTTAAATCGCTAGTGAATTAATAGCAGATTGTTCTACAAGTTAAGAAAAGTGAGAGTTTTCCAGCAAATGTAAAAGTTTTACGTGGAATTTTCCAATGTGTTGAACATGCAATTTTTCCTTGTAGCTGACAAAAATATCTTGTTAAATAATTTTGGTCAAAGTATGGAAGCGCAATGTTTACTGTACTGTATAAATATAAATAACCATTATACATTATAGAATAGACCTTACTTGAAAATGGATGAATCTGTTATTAATTCATTTAGTTTCAATTTAAACTGCAGTGTTCTATTATTCGGTTACTTATTTCAAGTGTTTGTTAAAATATTGTTTTTAAATTAAAAAGTTCCTTCGTATTTTTATTTCGTAGCATCTTTTACCTTTCGGTGTCGGGAACCATTCATCTTTCTCTCTTTTTATTTACTATGTAGTTGTATATTTATTTTAAGACGGTTTATTTAAGCTTCTCACAGATTACGGAGGCGGTTGCCCTTAATAAAGGGATCCGACACAAAGTTCCTTCCCCGCATAACCGTTATTTGCAATTTGTTGACATGCGGTTTTACTTACAGCATCAGGTCTTCGATCTCTTCCTTGAATTCTGGTATTCTAGCCGTCATTACTTGCAGAATTTATTGTCCAGTCCAATTGTCCTGCCAAAACATACATTTACGATACTCATTTGTCCAGCAAGGTACTGGCCTACGGGGAAATTTTAGAACCGTCTACAGTTTTCTTGATAAAACGGAACTGAAAATTCAGTAATTGCTAGTTAGCATTGTCATTCAACAGTCACCCGTGGCCTTTGTAGTTATTCATTTTGCGTTGTTCTTAGTGGTGTGTGAATCAACATGGTAAGTAAAATATCTATTTTATTACCTACTTTTTTTACAAAAAAATACCTGATTGGCTTAAACAAATGGTTCATCAAACAAAAACCTTAATTCACTTGGTGTATAATATTTATTAAAAATACTCTTTATTTGTTTATAAAATCCTAATAGATTTTGTTGTGAGTGTGGAGTAAGGATTCATAGTCGGAGAATTCTTCAGTTGCGTGAGTTTTAATTTGTTATTTACCTCTTGTCTGTAAGCGCATTTTGGACAAAGTTACGGAACCTTTATGTTTGAAAGTAAACTTGATTAGTTAAATTACAAATTTTCTTTTTAGAGATATGTCCCTCCTGCAAATTACATTTTCCGGTGGGGCAATACGACATCCGTACCTGCACCGTGATACGTTGTTGCGAGTGCAATTTTCTGATCTGTGGTATGTATTACAATTTACTGTTAGGCATCCATCTTTAAAAGTATGATCATTCGTCATTTTGATTATTCACTAAGTAATCGACTATCCTAATTAAAGAAAGAAAATTCAAAAGTTTGACTTCTTGCGGAATTAATTTGACTACTCCCTTTTTCAATTTAGATTTCCAAAAATATTGCGAGGGGTGTGGGAATACCAGAGAATTTTCTTTGAGGAAGGTAGTTGACATGGGGCAGCAGATAGCTGCCAATCGAGCAAAAGCTTTGGCTCGTCAGAGAGCCAAAAAAAATAAGCAAGCGGTAAGATTAAATAATTAGTGTAAATTTGATTAAATAGTTGGTTATAATAAATTATTTTTTACTATCAATATTTCGATTAAATTAGCAAATCTGTAGTATAACTCACGTATAGTCTGTTCAGTAAACATAAAAATACAAAGTGAGTGGCCTTTGATTTCCAAAAGTTCATGAGTGTACTTCCAAAATGCATCTTTGTCTTCAAATGTACTTACAAAAAGTTACTAAAACAAATAGGTTAAGGGTGTGACATTTATCTAGCATCTAACAAAAAAAATTAAACTGTTTTTGTGTTTACTGAATGCCCTATAGATCACAATGGCGAAAACAGAAAAACAATTGATTATCAGATTTTCAAATTATTCACAAAAATTAAAAATTACTTATTGTAAATACACCTATGGAATAAGTTGTTCCATTTCAAAAAATGTTAATTTTGCGAATAACTCAAAGTTTGATGCTCAATTGTTTTTCTGTTTTTGCCATCGTAATCTACGTGAACAGTACTACAAATGCTAATATAGTCGAAATCGTAGCTTTAACTTTGAGCACCCTGTATGTAGGGCTGTGTGAACCATACTTTTTTGAACCGAACTTTTCTAGTAAATGTTCAAACAAACATTTCAACCAAACTCATATTAAAATTTTTTAGTTTTCAAAACTAATTAATTTCATCGCATTTACAAAGTATTTTAAAACATTTCTTAATTGTAAGTATTTACTTTAGTTCTTAATATTAAAAATAATATGTTTTATTAAATATCACTATTTTAAATAAATTGAGCAATTTAATTAATTCCCAATTTTATTGGAATTTGTCATCTCAATCTTATCTCCTGTGGAGAACTATCACATCTATAACAACTAATTTGCCTGTTGTTCAAAATTTGCAGAACAATTCTACTGTAGTGGAAGAGGAGTTATTGGTAGTGGAAGAAGAATTAGTGGTAGTAAGTATTAAAAAATTAGTATTAAATTACCTAATAATAAATTATTTTATTACAGGAGTCACTGGAGTGAGTGCCAAATAGTAGCTGTCAAAATGTAATGATTATTCATTATAAAAATAAATATATACATTGTGATTTTTTTATCTCGTTACAGCACATATTACGTGCATCGCTTTTTCATGTGTTTAAAATGTTGGTAACGTTTGAAATAAACTAATTTCATAGATGCCACTGCGGCAACTATGAAATTCGTTTATTTCAAATGTTATCAAAATTTCAAACACTCATGAAAAACTGTTGCACGTAATATGTGCTGTAACGAGATAAAAAAACTATAGTGCATATGCAATTTCAATGTGGGAATTCACGTGGAGCGTGTAATTGGCACTTTGAAACAAAAGTATAAGATTTTAAGTGATACATTACCACTTCAACACAGTTCTGGAGTCAATTTTTAACAGCAGCGACAACAACTTTCTTTGTGACATGTGGAATAGGTGTCCTGGGGATACCACATAAAAAAAACGTGCCGTCAACTCTACTTCATGGTGGTGTGGAAAGGAGTGCAGAGTACGTGCTTCATAAGCTTCTTTTAATAGCTATTAACATTTGAGGTAGGCCTGCCGAAAATATTAATAGGCGATACATTCCTAGTTATCTTATTATATTTTTCCCGCTGCTTATCAAAATTTTTCTAGATTATTGAAAGAAATCGTTTGGTTTTTCACCTGACACCAGGATTAATATTCGTGAGTCGTGTTACCTGTGAGTGTCACACGTCACATAAACACTTGCAATTATAAACAAAACGTCTAAATCTGCATCTTGCTTTGCTAATTTTATTATCCTAGGAACTTAATAATAATATTAAGTTCCGTTGTCAAGAAAAAGCAGCAAACAAATATAATCACCGACTTACACGTTTTGTTACTAAGGCTGTATCACTGACTTACATGAACAGCAGCGGGAAAAATGTTTTAAGTGTCTTTATTTTAATATAGAAATAATCTTTTTGTAACCATTATACATTTTCTGAATAAATTTACTAAATGTGTTTGAATTTAAATTGTTTTTAAATAAATTTTGACCATAAAATGTTATTACATGTTATCAAATCTATTTTTTATCAATAGTTAAGTCATATTTATTTGCCATGTCAGTGAATAGCATTCATACGCGTTCCATATCAGGACCCTTACAAACAATATATTGAAATTTTCATAGATTTTTGAAAAAATCGTTTGATTTGTCACCTGTCAACAGGATTAGTTTTCGTGTGTCGTGTTACCTGTGAGTGTCACATGTCACATAAACACTTGCAATTTATAAACAAAACGTCTAAATCTGCATCTTGCTTTGCTAATTTTACGTCTTGCCTTTAAGTCGTGCAACGTGTCGGAAATTACTTTATTCACGACAACTTTAAAGTCATTGGATTGCAATAGAAGTGCAACAACTTGCTTTGCGATTTTGGTAGCGTCTACACTACAATCACTAACAGAAGAAGCTGCTCTAGTTTTCATCGACATTTTAAAAAAGGAATATACCGAGCACTGCAGAAACGTGTGTTACTTGGTTCACAACATACTCCCGAATCCATTGCTTCTTCGGTTTCCTGCTAGAATTTATAAATTGTAACACACATTATGGATTATAATAGGGCAAATAACTTACGAATGAAACTCCTTTCAGCTTGTGGCGTAACCGTGAAGCATTAGTCGGAACCCAATTGCAAAATTTAGACCAATAATGTCGTTGTTGCAAATTTTTGGGAAATCTGAACAACGCTATTCCCTTACCTTGCTTTGTACTACAATCTGATGCACAGCAGACCATTATCACAGAATTAATACTTGTAGCCACTGCTAGAACACATTAGTTATTGCCAGGCCAATCTGAAATTTTGTAGGTTATGTAGCCTCAACTTTAAAGACACGCCTTCTTAGCGTGTGCATGCGGCTTCAATTGTGGGAGCATTCAATAAGCAGATATGAACATTAACCAAAGTGCACTTGCCTTCAAAGCTGAGTCAATAGTTTTAAAAAACACAAAAAATATGCATAATAAATAATTGTATTCTGTGATAATATCGCTATTAAAAGTTAAGGGAAGTTTGTTTACAAAAACCAGAAAATAGAAATGGTGGAACGCAACTATGGTACTTTTAGTTATGTAAACACGGCTTTTAGTCTTCTGCATTATTATAAGTGATGTACCTATACATATATCTAATTGTTGCACGATTTCGTTTAACTGCATACTTTCAAAAATCTGTTTAATAAAAGCGTGCGTGATGAGAAAACTAAAAAACAATGTTATGCAACTTCACCTTGATATGTTCACATGACATAACCTGATTTAATATGTGTCACAACCCGTCAAATAAATGACACGAACATGCTATTAAACAATTGTACTAGTATGCACTAAATTAGCTAATTGAATTGTAACTATTGCAAATACTAGCACGCCATGAAAAGTAAATGTAATCTGTAGTCAACATAAATGGGCTGTATTGAAATAAACACTTAATTTGCTACTAGCCCAGTCGTGTATTAACCATGGTAGCCGCCAGAAAGCCCTTAAAATTTGGGCCCATATTTTACTAGGTGTTAGAAAAATCCATGAACTACTACTTGCTGTGATCAATTTAGTTTGCAATTTCCAGTCTAGTAATTTATAAATTATGAGCAAGATGGAACAATTTTTTGTTGCCCCCTGAAATTTTGCGCCAGAATCCCGGACATCTCAGGCTTCTGCTATCGTACGCCACTGTACTAACACGTCATATTTAAGTGTTTTCTTACAAAATGGCTGTGGATAACTTTAATTTTATTACGACTCGGTTTGAAAAGTCCGAAATTGACACTTTGCATCAAACAGTATCGATTGTCCGAAGGCGTCACACTCAGGAAATATTTTACATTTATTTTATTTGGCCTTAAGGTAGGTATATATAGAAACCACCTGGTAAAATAAAACCAGGAAGAACTCGGGAAGGCATAAGAACAGCAATGAGAGACCCTGAATTAGAAGAAGTATTTCATAGGAAAAGGTAGTCATTGCCCAGCGATATAAACTCGTGAATATATACAGGGTGCTGCATCGGCGGCCTCAACAGTAAATTCCATGCTAAGTAAATAATTAGGAAAGCCAATATTTGAACGCTTGGTAATTACCATGGGATATCTTCCTCATCTAATCCAGAATAAATATAGCAGTTACCCGCCCATCTCCATTTACTCACACGTAGTATTTATATAGTATACATATTCATTTTCTATAGTCGCTGTACGCTGTCTGATATAACATTCTAACATTTCATTTATCTATTTTTGGAGTTATTTGGGTTGCACCCCGATTTATTCTACTTTTTGTAGCTTTAACTATCATTGTCTCATTGCTTTTAACGTGTCTATGCCATATGCACTGTTTGTTCTCTATTTGTTACCATTTATTGTTTTTTTTGCGAGGCCGAGTGCATAGTTTTTCCTTGACAACCAACTTCTTATTTCTAATATTCATATTTTTCTCTGCTCTTTTCTATTTTAGCTGCATTTGATTTTGTTATTTACCTTTTTAGTAATTTCCTTCATCTTTCTCTCAATTTCATCGAATCAGAAGACGACCGAAAGAAATTATGGAGCATTGAGATCACTGGTAACGGCTTGAAACTTATTAAGTACGCTAAGTTTCCTGCAAAAATAAAATATAATGACAATACCCAAACTCATAAATTATAGAATATGCAGTTTTCCTAAAATTTGTTCTCTAATCATTACATATAAAACGATATTTTTATTTTTTATCTATCTTTATATTGTCAATAGGAATTTTAAGAGCATGATTTATATACATAGATTTGGTACATTTGATATCAACATTCCTTCAGACACGCGTAGACTGCTTTAGAGACAATTTCTCGTTAAATCTAATGGGCAACATTAGATTAAAATAAAATTAAAATTATAGTAGTTTTTAATTTATCGAATTCAAGGCTGCAGTTGGAGAGAAAAAGGTAGGTAGTTAAAAATTTCAAATAAGAAAAGTAGTACTAATGCTGAGAAGGAATGAAAATTATTGGAATTCAACAGGTATCAGTAATTTAGCTTCTACCACAATATCCGTGTATACTGACCAAGTAAATTATTCACAGGAAGTGCTGGTTCGACACGAACGCGCATCCTTCGAATTGCTTCCTGAAACAAGTGCACAACAATCCTTTATGTGTAAGTTGACACAGAACTGCATAAATAGTGTAAGATTATATGCTATTGATTTTAATTGAAATGCACATGAACAGGGTGTTACAAAATACAATTGTTAGCGACCAACTCAAAATTATATGAAAGGTCTTATGAACCTGCATAACTCTTGTGCAGAGAG